>MU766434.1:62130-79485 GCA_026770625.1 Nicotiana glauca
CACTCTTTTCCAAGTTATGCACACTAAATAGGCACAGTTAATTGAGGATCCTATCAATTAACTACAACAAGAACATAGTTGAATAAATAAAGATTAAAACTGGCTAATTTGCATTAACATAAACGAGAAGTTCATCCCCCAATAGGTTCCATCAAAACCTTAGACAAAGGAATTAGCTACTCATAACTATTGGTAAATAAACTAGAATAGAATTCATCATCAAAAACAAAAGAAAAAGAAGAAAGATGTTAGGAAAGATCCCTCACAATAGTTTTTCCTTCCAAGATAACCTAACAATGACTCATTGCCTCCTTTGGGCGAAGTTTTTAGTTTAAATAGGATTTAGGTCTTAAAAATCACGTTTTTACACTTCAGTCCCTCAACTTTACGGCGCCTGTCGCGGTTCTGCCGCGGTCGCGGTGGAACCGCGGCCAAACCACCCCTCTGAATCTCAAAACTTCAGCAGCCCTCACCCACCGCGGTTCTATCGCGACCGTGGTAGAACCGCGGCAAAACAGCATCTCTGATTCTTCAGGGCTGTTCAGGCGTGGTTTCCATGGAATTTTGAATATATGGCCTTTTTCTTCTACTTTTTACTCCAAATTGCTCCTTGGCCTTCCTTAACCATTTTGTACCTACAATTCATGAAAAACACTAATAAGAGCATTTTGTTATCATATATATCATCAAAATAACATAAGAATGTGATTATTTAAGGCGTGATTATAGTCAAATTCACCTATTATCAACGACCTCATGTCCTATTAATCAGGCAGACGACCTCATGTCCAATTAATTAGGCGGACTAACTTATGTCCTATTATCAGGTGGACAACCTTATGTCCTATTAATCGGGTGGACTACCTTATGTCCTATTATCAGGCGGACTACCTTATGTCCTGTTAATCAGGCGGACAACCTTATGTCCTATTATCAGGCAGACTACCTTATGTCCTATTAATCGGGCGGACTACCTCATGTCCTATTATCGGGCGGACGATCTCATGTCCTATTAATCAGGCGGACTACCTTATATCCTATTATCAGGTGGACAACCTTATATCCTATTATCAGGTGGACTACCTTATGTCCTATTATCAGGTGGACAACCTCATGTCCCATTATCAGGTGGATGACCTTTTTGTCCTATTATCAGGTGGACGACCTTTTTTTTTCCTATTATCAGGTGGACAAACCCTAGATGCATGGCGCTTGATTTACCATTTATGACATTAGTGCGGTGTAGAAGCTTGGTGTGATGCTTGATATGTAGTTGTATGGTGCGAAGAGCTTGGCTTGGTTACTTCGAAGTAACATATATTGATGGTGCAATGCAGAGTGATTGGTGCAATTATTTTGTAATAACAAATGGTACGATGCAGAGAGCTTGATGAAATGCCTTTGTAGTAGTGGATATTCCTGGTGCAATGCTAACAATCGTTGGATCTTCATACTGAAACTTTGCTATTAATAAATTCCTGCACTTAAAGAAAAATTGTAAGTTTCAAAGTTTGACTTGCACTGGCTTGGGTTAATCTTTTGCTTTGCATGAATCTTGCAACTTCTAACTTGATGCTGAGCTTTGCGATAGCATATAATATTGTTCAAGAATAGCTAAAATATGCCCCTGCATTACTCAAAGAAAATTCATTAGTATAAAAGAAAGTGGTTGCCTTGCATTGAATATCAAAGTTTGGCTTTGAATCTGCAACTTATTGCCATAGCATTATGGAATTTGTTGTTCTGCTTGTAACAAATATGTAGCTCTAGATTTCATTTTATGCTTTGCCGACTGATAATGATCTTTCAGCAAAATCTGCCCCGATTTTGGCTTTTTGGGGTAAATAGGGTTTTTATTAAGATGAGACCGAACACATAAGGCTGCCTACGTATCCCCTCTTAAATTAGAATCAGGTCAAAACGTAGTTCATTTTGCAAAAGCAATGCATGATTACAAAAATAGCTACTCATATGATGATAGTTGCAAAATGATAATGCCAGCAATGCAAGGTGAACTAGTCCAAACGATGTTTCTTCATCGGACGCTTAACCACGCTCGGTATATTGCTTGTGCTGTGGCTAATTGCATTTGATATATTTTTTTCCAACTGGTAGGTGCACTCGCAGTTTGTTAGCATCAATTAAATTCCGAATCTTATGTTTTAATGCTAGGCATTCTTCTGTATCATGACCTTGATTGGGGTTGCAGGTTGATGGAACTTGTGTAGAGATTGCATAAGTAGGAGCTAGGCAAGGGTATATGGTTAAGTAAATATTTCGGTTTGAGCTAGAAGCAGAGGTTGCATTTGGAAGAAGGTTGAAAGTTCTTCCAAGATTAACCAACAAATTTATTCGTACCACATTTGCCTTGGTACCATCAATCTGTGCTTGCAATAGTTCCTTACTAGTGCTGAATTCTTCAAATCGGTCTATCATAATAGCCTTGTCCTTTATGCAGATTCACAATCAAAATAGTGTTCAATGCTAGGCAACCTTTAAAGGAAAAATAAAACTATACAAACAAAAATAAAGTGTTAGTGCGTTCATCATAATGAAATAAATACATAAAAATAATAGAGTACATGATTATAGATTAATGCATGCTATGGTTAAGTAGGAGCCTTAAACTAGAAACGATAGCCTAAGTTGCAAAATAGATGGACAAGAATGAATTGTTATCTAAAGGGCTCTAACGCGTGAGACTCGTTGACGTGTAAGCGAATTTATTTGAAGAATTGTGAAAGGCTGACTTATGTCGAATATAAAAGCCTTAGCTCTAGTATAATTCCTTTTCTTTGCATGACTTTGGAATTTTTCAAAAATTGCCCCAATCTTTAGGAAGGTTCTGATGAATACTCCATGGCATGATGTCCCTTTTGAGCAGACTCAACTTACATGCCAAGAATCTACCCCAGTTTCTTTCATGAAGGGAAATGAAAATTTTGCTGTAATGAGACCGAGTCTTATATAGACTGTGTTTTAAAGAGGCTAGAGATGAATAATTTTGACGTTGAAAATAATTTTTGGCTGTTTGAATATTGACAAGCTCAAAATCAAGATACTTGATTAGGATATAAGAGTCAATTGGATATGAAATGACTCTATTATTTTATGTTTTAGCGTTGGCAAATCATAAAGTCGTCGAGGCCCGAAATATGGTATCTGTCGCGACCCAAAATCCACCAAGGTCGTGGTGGCGCCGGATACTGCTGTCAGGCCAGCCAAGTCAAATACTAAATTAAATCTAGTTTAACACTTTTGAAATACAAAATTTTTCCTTTATTATTTAGAAATTTTAAAGAATATATTTTCGAATTGAATTTAAAAGTTAAGCAATTAATACAATACTTTGAACCATCCCAGAACCCGGAGTCACAGGTGCATGAGCATCTACTGACAAGAGAAATAACATACAACATCTGTCTGGAATATAATGGACGGAAAGTAAATATAGTACAAAGGAAGGGACTACTCTGGCTGCGGCCGTCTCGAATGATGCAATTCACTAGTCCCAGCGTCATCCATGCTGCTACGCCCAATAGGCTGCTAGAGGTGTATATATACCTGTACAACAAAAATGCACAGAAGTGTAGTATGAGTACGTAATCAACGTGTACTCAGTGAGTGTGCCGCCTAATTCCGAAGGGGTAGAGACGAGATGGTCAACTTTGACACACTCTAATGGTCCAACAGTTATTTATTCTCAATATACATATCAACAGTGGATTTATTATCTAACATGATTTTTTTCCAAATAGAGGAAACAAGTAAACACGTAATTCCTTCATAGGAAATTTCCAAGGTTTCTTTTCAAATAGAGGCCAACCATAGAACATCTTTACTACTTATGGTAGTTTTCCGGAGCTGAGACAATCCGTCAGTATGCTATTAACCAGGAACTTTGCAAGTATCTAACCATGAAGTCCAAATCATAAGCGGTGGGAATCTCCCACTTAGCTTGAAGCCATTATTACAATACTCTGGAGTTCACCATTATTCTTAATCTCTTGTTGACAAAAACTTGTGCAACATCCACCGCAAATTCTCAAAATTCTTATGTAAATCCCCATTTCTCATATTCTGAATCATCATCCACCTCTGCACCAACAATCACTGGCATTCTCGATATCTTACCGTAAAAACCCAATTGGATTCTCCAAATCATTAACACCATTCACACAACAATTCCCCCTGCTGCATATCCACCAGAACTCTTCGCAGGAGCCTCACCAACCACGCGACTGCTACCCTGCTCACCGGAATACCCCACCTGTCGAAATCACTCCCCGACACCTTCCAACGCTGTTGCATGGGGTACCATCACTACGACGCCAATAATCCATCCTGAGTTTGAGCTCACTCTCCAACTGTACGAGTCCATTCATCCCTCGTGGACATCGATTAAATGTGCGACAACATCCTTTCGCTTCACAGTCGTGCCACATCTTTCTTCACTTCATGTAGCTCATTTTCGTCATACACAATCTCATGCCGCATAACAACACTATGCTTCGAGTTATTCTACCGACTTCCATTTCCCGTCGCTGAAATCCCAACTTCAAAGTAGATCTGAAAGCACGGATAACCAAGCACCGATATTCTCAAGTCGTTCCAGACTCCCTTAAGGTGAAAAGTTTTCTCATTACCAAGCCCCTACGTAGCTCCGCTGCACTCCCACTTTGGCGGGACTCATCTCCTTCATCGGTCACTCGACCTTGCTACTCATACTCGGCCTTTAGAAATTTTAAACACCGCCTGGCACTTCCCACATGTCTTTTTCATCTCTTGTTGCTCAGTTGTTACCTTAGTAAAATTCATCTTTATAGAACTTGAATCCACAATTTGCTATTAATCCCAAACCTCTCTGAAGGTCATCTTTATCAAACCACCAACATTTACAATACTGATTCAGTTAGGAACCACTGCATCCCGCGATATCCAATAGCTACATTACCAATGCCATTTCACAATATCTTGCCTCAAGGGCTGATTATAGAAGATCATAACACCGATAAACTTAATACGTCCAATTAGGAAAACAACACCCCAATAGAGGAGAGAACTCCTTCACGCTTTCAATTACCACGCTTCATTACTTCCACTAGTCCACATCTTACCATACTTGGTTCGATTGACTTTCCCTTGCCGGGAATAAAATACTGAATCCCTCTGATTACACACTGAGTAAACCTCCCTTAAATTCATTCACTGCCTCGACACGTGGGCAAACACCCTACCATCACAAAAACACTGCAGAAAAATCGCTCTTGAGCATCATGGCGACCTGTGCCTAGCCTCAAGGCTCTTAGAAGTTCAGCTACTGAGCTGAACAATAGAATACCCTTCCATAATGCAACTATAATAATCCAATCAACTATACCGGGAAAATCATCCCGCACCACATTTGTAGTGCCATTTCAATTCTTCAATTTTTGATTTATAACAAGCGCTCGCGTGGCGCAAGAATGAGTGGAAAGGAATCAAAGGCTTAAGCCTCAAAGGAATAGAACTACACGATAAAGAAATCAAGAAGGGAAGTACTCCTAACAGTCATGCAGCCTCCCGAGGATAAGTACAGACGTCTCCGTACCGATCCGTGAGACTCTACTAGATTTGCTCATGACTCGTGAGACTGACGGGAACCTAGTGCTCTGATACCACGTTGTCACGACCCAAAATCCACTAAGGGTCATGGTGGCGCCGGACACTGCTGTCAGGCCAGCCAAGTCAAATACAAAATTAAATCTCGTTTAACACTTTTGAAATACATGATTTCCCTTCATTATTTAGAAATTTTAAAGAATATATTTTCGAATCGAATTTAAAAGTTAAGCAATTAATACAATACTTCGAACCATCCCAGAACCCGGAGTCACAAGTGCATGAGCATCTACTGATAAGAGAAATAACATACAACATCCATCCAGAATACAATGGACGGAAAGTAAATACAGTACAAATGAAGGGACTACTCTAGCTGCGGCCGTCTCGAATGATGCAACTCACCTAGTCCCAGCGTCATCCACGCTGATACGCCCAATAGGCTGCTAGAGGTGTATATATACCTGTGCAACAAAAATGCACAGAAGTGTAGTATGAGTAAGTAATCAACGTGTACTCAGTGAGTGTCCCGCCTAATCCCGAAGGGGTAGAGACGAGATGGTCAACTTTGACACACTCTAATGGTCCAATGATTATTTATTCTCAATATACATATCAACAGTGGATTTATTATCTAACATGATTTTTTTTCCAAATAGAGGAAATAAGTAAACACTTAATTCCTTCATAGGAAATTTCCAAGGTTTCTGTTCATTATTAACAATATGATCTCAAGCCATAGTGAGGCATGTAATAGCTTAAATAAATCCAGGCAGCAATATAAGCATGCACAAATCATACCGAGGTGACGGCCCGATCCAACAGAAATAAATGTGCACTTGCCGAGGGTCGACGGCGCGCCTATAGATGTATCTATTAATCTGCCGAGGCATTCGGCCCGTTCCAAAATAAACACACACAAACAGATAAACAGTCAATAAGTCAACGTGGAGCAAATATCCAGGAAAAGGTCAATTCTCTTTATTAATTTGGGAAAAATAAAGCTTGAGTCTTTTAGAAAATCTAATTATTAATTTAGTGTGATTTAAGCGATCTAAGCCATCAATGATCCCACAATTACTCCACATATAACATGTTTTTTGGGTCCTAAACTACCCGGACAATAGCATAATAGTAGCTACGCACGGACTCTTATCACCTCGTGCGCACATAGCCCCCACAACTAGGAGCACATAATCAATTTAACTCACCTATGGGGTAATTTCTCCCTCACAGAATTAGAAAGGAGACTCACCTCGCTCCGAACACTCGCAATCGGCATTCTACATCCTTCCGAAAGCTTGAACCAACGCACAATACACCAAAACTAGCCAATTAACCATAAAATAATGAGAATATACTCAATTACTTGTTAACAGTTCAGATTATACAAGTTCCCAACTCCATTTAGTGAAATGACCAAAATGCCCTCGGACCCACGTGCCCGGAAATCCAAAATTTCTCGAAGACAAAGGTTACCCATGACCTTAGGAACTCAAATATATAATTTTCTCCTAATTCCATACTCAAAATCGTGGCTAAAATCCAAGGTTATAATTTTTTAGGTTTTCCACCAAAACCTCAATTTTTATACTAATTTTCATACCCAAATCCACACAAAATTGATATGTTTAACTAAAATGGGTGGGGATAACTTACCTCAAATATTGACGACGAAAATCCCCTCTTGAAGCTCCCCAAAATCGCCCCAAGCCATGAAGAATGAGAGAAATGAACTCAACCCATGCTTTAAAATAACCCTCTGCCTTCAGGCATTTTCGCTTCTGCGATGCCTTTCCCGCTTCTGCGGACCTCTTGCCGCTTCTGCGGCTCCAAACGACCCCAGGCATTCCGCTTATGCAGTCAGCCCCACCGCTTCTACGGTTCCACTGCAGCGGATCAAGGGCCGCTTATGCGATCCTTCCTGCCCCCGCCCTCATCCGCTTCTGCGGTCCCATTTTTATAGAAGCGGAAATACCAGATACCAGCAAACTCAGCTCTTCCAAAAATCCAATTTTTGATCCGTTAACCACCCAGAATCCACCCGAGGCCCCAGGGACCCCAACCAATCATACCAACCAATCCCAAAACACATTACGAACTTTCTCGAGGCCTCAAACTACATCAAACAATGCTAAAACCATGAATTACACCCCGATTCAAGCTTGATGAACTTTAAACTTTCCAACTTCTATTTTCGATGTTTAAACCTATCAAATCACGTCCGATTGACCTCGAATTTTGCACACAAGTCATATTTGACATTATAGACCTACTCCAACTTCCGGAATTGGATTTCGACCCCGATTTCAAAAAGTCAACTCCCGGGTCAAACTCTTCAGACTTTCAAATTTCTATCTTTAGCCAGATGACTTCAAACTGGTCTACGGACCTCCGAATTCACTTCCGATCGCGCCCCCAACTCTAGAATCACTATACAAAGCTATTCACAGTCTTGCAATCCCAAACAGAAATCGATAACACTAAAATGCACTCCAAGCCAAACTTATGAAATTTCTTCTCATATGCTAACTTCCACAATAGACGCCAAAATGCTCCCGGGTTATCTAAAACCCGCACCGGGCATACGCCCAAGTCCAAAATCATCATACGAACCTGCTGAAATATTCAGATCTCGATTTCAAGGTCGTTTACTCAAAATTCCAATCCTAGTTTATTCTTTCAACTTTAAGCTTCCAAAATGAGAATTCTCTTCCCAAATCAACCCCGAACTTCCCGAAATTGAATTCCGACCACGCGCACAAGTCATAATACCTGAAATGAAGTTGTTCATGGCCTTCGGCTGCTGAACGGAGTGCTAGAACTCAAAACGACCGATCGAGTCGTTACAGTATCAACCATTTTGGGACTTATGGGATAGTACCTCGATTCAAATGCCAAGAATTAGAATTAACGGGTGCATGAAGGTTAGTCTCGACGACCCGAAATAAGACGATACAGACACTTGAATTGAATAAGTGAAAATATTAGAATAATTTGACAATGCAAATTGATCAAATAGTGGCCTTCAATTGCTTAGTAGATTGTGAAAAGTTTGGATATATACCCACTTGGAAATGAGAATTGGCACGATCGTTAAAATTCTAAGAGATATGAAGCTATGAGACGAATACTAGAGGTATAAGATTACGAAATTAAAATTGGTACGACGTGCAAGAATTGAACGTATAAAATTATGTGAGGCACGAGTGGCATTATTTTAAGAATATGTAACCGTATTTTAAGAAAAAGGGCGTGAATTAAACAACTTGAAAAATAAAAAGGGAAAAAATCTAGAGTCGTTAAAAATCTAAGCGCGGAATGATTGGTAATAATAATAATAATAATAATAATTAATTCAGGAAGATGATATAAAAATAAGCAGAAGAAAAAAATATATGAACAAATAAAAAGTATTTAAATAAAAATATAAGAACGTTGGATAGTTAATACTTCCTTTTTCTGAAAAACAACAAATAATGTTACTAAAAATAATAAAGTAGAGTAAGCAACATAGCAAAGTAAGCAAATAAGCAAGCAAGCATGTTGCAAATTTCAAAGTATAACAAATAATTGCGTGTCCTAATGTGTAAGGGACCTCTTTGTGCCAGAGGTAGGCCTACCGTGTATTTCAAATATAAATATGCCATTATGTATCATCTCATTTCTATAAATTAATTAAGTAATTCTATTGTTTTCTAAAAGCAAATAAATAGTAAAATATAACTGCTTAAACATATTTCTTTTCTTTTTTTTAAAGAGGATGTATTTTCATCAAAAGAATAAAACTATAATAAAATATATTTATTAATTAAGTAAGTAATTTCAAAAGCAAAAAGAAGTATATGAATCGTTAAGTCATTTTATTTATTTTTACATAAAGAAAATCAAAAGAAAGATATTTTTGTCATGTGTAAACTTTTCGTTGTTCCATAAGATTATGTCATTTGAAAATTTTACATATGTTATAAAAAGATAGTCATGCTCCTTTAACTAAGATTTAATTAATTTAAAGTAAATAATCTACATAATCGACATGTTTACCCTTCAAATAATGCACATAAATATGATAAGTGTCACTTGGGGTTGAAAACTCACTTGGACATTTAGGTAAGGTTAATTAATGGATTTAATACACCTCGGGTATTAAGCCACCTAGGGCTAAAATGATGTATGCTCTTAAATGGGTTCTGGTTTAGCTCTATCTTAGGTTGACTAAGCGTAGGGTTTCTAGATTGGTCTGCTCCCAAGTGGACAACTTGAGAGTGGAAAGCCCGTGACTGTCGACTGCACCGCTGATCAACTAACCCACAAACTTTCCCCTAAAAGGTATTTTTAGTAGTGCACGGCCGCAAACCGCGTAACCGCTAGGTGTGTGCTTTGTGTGAATTTTCCAAAAATGGAGGGAGTGAAATGGAATAACAGACTATATAAAGTAATAAGAATAGAAGAACAATTCATATAAAACAGTTTATCACATAAAGACAATTCAAATTAGCATAATCACAAATAGACAAATTGATTTTGTATTAATCTAAGCTTGTTATGGTTTAGAACCTAGTCTCCCCAATAGAGTCGCCATGCTGTTATACCCCATTTTAACACAGGTCAAACTAGAGTATAACATATTGGTAATTCTGAAGGTTAATTAATTAGAGAGAGTCGCCACGTAATTATTTTAACGGTGAATTAGGACACAAATTTTAGCTAAGTAGTGCTTAAAATTAACTCTATTTTATGGTCTACTTAACCTTAGAGATTATGGGTAAGGGTTCTAATTAATCTTATAGGGAAGGTTATTAAAGCACCCTATATGATCTATTAATAACAGTTAACCGGCGAAACATAAGTTAATTGAGTTTTAAAAAAAATTAAGTAATAACTTATACGTGTATTAGAAAAAGATTTGTCAATTGAATTAAAAGAATATACTTGTGTAGTAATGTTATGATGAAGAAAATGTGTCCTTTCATAATTGTATTGTATACATTCATAATTGAGAAAGAAAAATTACTTTCATGCATTTGAAACTCAAACAATAAACAGTTTGGATTTAACTTTTAGGAAAATATTTAAACCCCACTGTGCCTTGACTTACGAAAATGTACTTTTAGAAATCATTCCACAGGACATAAAAATCTTGTATTTACGAAACTTTAGCACAAGCCATTAGAAAATAATTTGATGAAAAGGTTCTGAAGTGTCACTTTAAAAACTGATTCTAAGTTCTTATATTACAATGTGAATAAGATAGTACGAAATAGATAATAAAAGTAAAGATTCTACATAATTAAACATACTACGCTAACACGAATTTTAACACATAATCTCAAAAATTGGAGATAACTCAAATCACAAGCAAAGGTCAAATAACATGAATGAATAAAGAAAAGAGATGAAAGACACCATAGGCGTCCCCAAGCGTTTCGATTGTTTTTCTTGCTATCCGGTGCATTCCAAGGAAAATATGTTGTATTGACTCCATGCTCGGGTATGGGTGACGGGTCTCATTTTGAGACGCCATTGCAAGAGTCTTGAATTAAGACTCCATGTGCTCCAAGGTGTACATGTAAAGAAAGGGAGAACCAAAAATTAGGCACATATAGGATGAGAATATTCACAAGTGAGATTACTTTAAAGTTCATACGGCAGCACAAAAACCAAACTATAGCCAAAATGCACGTGTGACTATGCCAACATGAGATTGCGTTTCTTTCATTTTTTACCTTGGAGGCATAATACTGAACTATCAAATAATTATAATGGTAGAAACACAATTTTAAATGCATGATCTTCGCTAACAGAGAAGTAACGTTATTAATTAACTTTAACCTGACCTACTGATTTGTAAAAGGTTTCAACTCTTAAATAAGCATAAATGGTGCAGCTAATAAGATGGAAAATCATACTCTTATTAAGTCTTCCCTTTTACATATCATGTTGCCCACAAACACAAGAGGCCTAGCCTTCACTAACAGAAACTAACTACTGCAATATTCTATGCCAAATAATTTACATACCTTATTTTAAGTACTCTCTAAAATGTATACGATTTAATGGGAGCTTGCTCCAGTCAAAGACATGCTTTATCACAAGATCTCTAGTCATAAATATGCACTCGCACCAATATTTTATAATGAGTCATAATAGCATATATTTTCTATAGCTAAGGAAATGCTTTTAAATCTTATAGGCATGATATCTAAAGAGGTGAAAACAAATCGGACTTCTCAAATAGCAGCCTATATTTCTGTTGGTTCAATTTCTTTCAAGCAAAAATGTTGCAGAATCCTATAGGCATAGTTTTATAATAAGAAAAAAAAGATAAATTCTTAACACACAATTTGAATTCTAAATACATGGTTTCTATATTTGGAAAATAAAATAACTACTGCTATGCTTTATCATCTAAGAAACAAGAGAATGCACACTGTCATAGAAACGAGATGTGTTCTTTCTTTCATGTGACTTTTAAGAGAGCAAATACTATATCAATACTAAATGGTACTTCAAAAATTACCACTAACTAAACATGTGTCTTTCTTATCTATAACCATGATCCTTACAAGAAGAATCTTTGTGTAGGCATTTTATCGAATACTTATCGATTAATACGGATAATTATACAATCAGAACATAATTTAACTCAATGATATTACTTTATAAATTAGGAAAATTCCAATACACACTTTCTAGCAAGGAAACTAAAACGCACAGAAAAAATAACTCGAAACTAAACAACATCAAGAAACAACTAAGAGCATACTAGTATCTATAATTGACAAAATCAATAAAGCTAACAATATTTCACATAATGTACTGCCATATAAGAGCATTTCAAATTTTAGAATTGAATTAAACAAAGAAGAAAAGTTACTGACCTTTTTGAGGGCAGTGAATTAGGGGCGTTGTCGATCGGCTATCGCACTTCGACCTCAAACTCGCTACCTCGTCTAAGCAAAAGAAAGCACCTCAGTTTTGAAATTGCAAACCAAATAGAGAAAGAGTTGGTAGAGCTATGGTTTTACAAAATTAGCGAGTTTGAGAGAAGGAGAGGGGCGGCCCCCATCTTCCAACCATCTCTTTATGGGGTGAAAGCGTGGCTCAGAGCCTTCCTTCACTTGTAAAGAACAATAGTATTTATAGGAGAAAATTCTAGGATTCGAGCCCTTGAGCGGGAGTCTAAAATTTCAGAGTTCGAATTCATGGTCAAAGAGAGTCGTTCTAATCCGAACATTGAAGTCGAGTTTCGTTTGAATTTTGAGACACCAGTTGCCCCAACATAGAAGAGGAAAGAAAAGCGTCCTTGACTGATGGATTACGTCAAGAAGGATGCAGAGAAATATGATTTTTACTCGAAACAGAGTAGGCAAAGTCTGTCCATGGCTTCCATGAAAATGGAATTTTGTGAAGAAAAGGAAAGGGAGAAACAGGCGTCTGTAAAGGAGAGAGATAATAGAAACCAGGGTTAGGAAAAGATATTATGATGGTAGGAATTCTGAACATTAGAATAGATGAATCTATGGCTGAAATTAAATTGTAAAATTAAAATAATAAAAGGAAAGTGAATAAATGGTGATATTTTAGAGTTTTCTAGAAGATTTGATCCTAACCGTTGATTTAAAATGTTCGGTTCAGATTCGCCACGTGGACAGAGGAGTGGGATGTGTGTGAAGGTTGTGCTAGACGTGTGCTTGGCGTGTGCTTGGCATGTGTTTTGGACCGTTGGCGCCTATGCGATACTGACGTGGGGCTTATGTGGAGCTGACTGAGAAAAGAAGTAGAGTAGGTTGGCTGGTGGGTATGGGCCACCGATTTGAACTATGGAAAGGGCTAAATCTCTTTCTTCTTCATCTTTTATTTGGGCTTCTTAAATCTTGATATGCTTAGTAACAAATATTTATATTAAATAATTTTCTAGTGTTTAAATAATTACAAACTTTTGTTGTAAAAAATATATTTAGTAGATAATAATAAATATATTACAAATAAGAGTAGGATCAATGCAATGCAGTGAAAAATATTTTGTAAAGGAGAATATTATTAGAATGACGTAAAATGAAATTATTTGAGATATAAAATCCTCGCCTTCATCATAGTAGAAATAATAACAACAACAACAACAGCAATAATAATAAAAATAATAACAATAAAAATAATAATAACAATAAAAATAATAATATTTATTATAATAATAATAGTAGTAGTAGTAGTAATAATAATAATAAATAATTGCTCAAAATAATAATTATAACGTGATTAAAATAGTAATGATAATAATGATATTAAAGTAATAGTTTAAATGAATAGGATATTAGCTGTCAATAGTATTAAAGTAAACAAATTCATATTTAAGGAATTATAGTATAAGAAGCTCAAAGAAATATTTCGGAAGAAAAAAGGGGCAAAATTAGATGTCAACAATTAATATTTAATTAATAAGCAAATCTTATCCGTCCGATTGGTTGCTTGATGGGCGTACCAGATTAAATAAGAACCTCTCTAAATTGGTCCTCTCTCCACCCAT
Source organism: Nicotiana glauca (assembly GCA_026770625.1). Taxonomy (NCBI): domain Eukaryota; kingdom Viridiplantae; phylum Streptophyta; class Magnoliopsida; order Solanales; family Solanaceae; genus Nicotiana; species Nicotiana glauca. The sequence continues at coordinate 76,259 of MU766434.1, forward strand.
TAGAGTTACCGTATTTTTTATTCTCTCTTTCGTCACTAAAGTCGGTGGTAACGTAAATTTATGACAAGGGGCAAGAAACCGATTACCGATTAACATTTCCACTTCAAGATAATGGATTCCGTTTCAGGTATGTTTTTTGTAATGATTTTGTGTAAAATTATCATGTTCAAGATCCTGGTATAAATTAAGTTTATACTTAAATATAAAGCAAATTTTAGTTCCTAGTTGTCCCTCCTCGAGTCCGATATAGCTCCAAATATGAAAACTTATAAATAAGTGGTATATTTATGACATTAGTGATATTGTAAATTTTATGCTTTGCTTTAAATCATCAAATTAATTAAAATAATTTTATTTGATCGGTTAATCTATATAATTTAAAAAATAAATAATTAAAAAAACAAATATCAGAATCGAAGCTTAAAATGAAACCGAGCCCAAAATAGTGTGGCATCCGAAGATTTCTGGATTCGCTTATGATCTCTCGTACCTATGTCAATCACATAAAAAAGAAAAGAAAAAAAATCAGAAAACATATAAAAGCGAGAGGCACCCTTAATGAGCAAAAACTAGGAAGTAATTTGCCTCTGGCTTTCTTTTTTTGGAAATAAACAAAAAATTACTTTGTTCTCTTGAATTATCAAATGCTTGGTATTCCATGCTATTGAGATAGGGATAATCCCATTTATTTTCTCCAAGTCCGCAGATAATGTCAACTGAAAATTTGAAAGCAATCATACTAGATCATGGTTTTCATTTTTTTTCAAAGACAAAAGGTACATAAAGTTCATAAGTTTGCTCAAATGTCAACTTTTTCAACTAAATGAATATTGAATTTTCGAGATTTTCTTTGAAGTTGGTCTAATGAGCTTAACGAATTTTGGGCCTGGCCTGATTGTTGAAGGTTTCAAAAACCAATTTCTTTGAATAAATAGTTACCTGCTATAACAAAGATTGATACCTTATTTATTTTAAATAAATACACTTTTAAAAAAATATTTCATAATTATTTTGAATTTTTATAGACAAATATTTATTTATAGTAACCTCTTCCTCTTAAGCTATAAAATAAGTTTTGTACAATTATTTTTCTCTCTCATATCCCCTCAAATTTCTCTTATCTCCTACCCCATATCTATTTTTCCTCTCTCTCTCCTTCCCGATGTCTTCTCCTCCGCCTGACGCTAGACCAATTGCCACCGTCACCGTTTCGACCAAAAACATCAATGGCAGCTTTAGATCTCGGAGATACTGAGATAGTGGCCTACAAGAATTTGATGTTTATCAGCTGAAACATCAATGGCTGCTTTAGATCTTGGAGATACTGAGAGAGTGGCCTACAGGAATTTGAAAGAGATGATAAACATTGTGTTCATAAAACACTGAGATGGGTTATAGTGAATTTTGTCTGAATGATGATGCACTCTCAGCAGATGTCAGTACTGTATATTATTTAAGTTGGACTTTACGTTGTGTTTTTGGCTTAGTTCTGTCATTTTGCGCCTTTATTCATTGATACCGTCGTCCTCAACATCCCAATCTCATTGTCTGACGCAACATATCAGATCAACAAAAACTTACGTTATTTTGCCGGTAATTACGTGCTAATCATCGTCAATCGGAGGCAACGGTGATGGTGAGCCAGGACTGGATACTGATGCTGCTTCAACGAGACGACATTAAGGTTGTTCTTGTACAAAGACGACGGAGTTGGGGGGCTAAGCAACTTGAAATTTTCTGTTAATATATTTCAATATATTTTAATGTATCTCGTTGTGTTTCATTGTATTCGTTGTCATTTTTTAATTATATTTTAATGTATCTCACTGTATTTTATGTATTTAATTGTCTTTTTTTTCATTGTATTTTAGTGTATCCCGCTGTATTCTATATATTTCATTACATTCACTGTCTCGCTATATTTTATGAATGTATTCATATGTTTATTTCATTAGTATAATTTATGTATTCAGATGTATTATAAACTTTCTCTGAAGATTGCTATATTTTTTGGGTATTTTTCAGTTGAGAATCTTTTTTATAACTGGAAATACATAATGTGTGTTATAATTGAGTTTGTTGAGTTATATTAGGAGTATATTATGTTAATACATTCACTTTCAGTTTAAAAATAGTGTAATCCCCTGGTTCACGCCGTGAATACAGTCAAATACAATAATCTGTCCAGCTGTAATCCTATGTTTCACGCCATGAATACAGTCGAATACACTCAAATACAATAACTGATTAGCTGGAGTTCCCCGATTCTCGCCTATTTTTTCTACTGTATTCATGAATACAATAGCTTAAATACATCAAATACATCTTATAACCACAAAAAATTGTATCTATAATCCGTAATATAGCAAATGGCATCTATAGATGACTAATTACTACTAAAAAATAGTGTTTTATAAAAATTTCTCTTCTTTGAAACACCTAGCCAATCAGATTTTCTAGCTTTATTTGGGCATGTTTTGCCCTTTTTTCAAGAAGAATTAACCCAAATAGCCATCGACCCAACCGCTTAAGCTAAAAATAATCGGTGGAGGTATAATGTATGTATAATTTATGTATTATATGTGTGTAATTATAAATAACGAATGTATCATCTATGTATATGGCTAGAAAAAATAAATAACTAATATGACCGGCTATTTATGTAAAGATCCCTTGTTCAAAATATTTGAAGTTCAAGACCACTAAACACAACTTGCATTAGGCCGTATGCAGTCAAGCCTCTTTATGACAAATTTGTTTTTCCGAAAACTTTTAATTGCAATTGTGAAGCGCTATCATAGAGTATATATATTATAACATAACATAAAAAATCGATTTCAAAGAAATTTTGGTTGTTATATAGAGGTATTATAGAGAATGACTGCTATAGAGAAGATTGACTATATATGTTTTGGGCGCACCAACGCGAAACTTAATATCATTATCATGATAAAAAGGAGCATAAAATAAGATTTCTTCATGTCGTTCTTTTAGTAGGAGAAAGGGAGTTCTCTTTGGCTTCTATTTTTTTCCACATCTTAATGAAAAGGAAGTCGCAGGAGCAAGTTAAGAGTTAGAATTCCCCGACTCCGTTCCTATTTATTAGCCTTCTTTCTACTTCAACATCAACTTCGTTAGCTAACTAATTGATCCTCGCCCATCTTTGGCTGCCTGTTAGGAGGATTATGTTGGACCTATGCGATCTCGTTACAACGTTCTTTTTTTTA
>MU766435.1:0-38938 GCA_026770625.1 Nicotiana glauca
ACCAGCACATGGGGTAGGTTGTGCTGATGCTACACTTCTGTGCCTTTTTGTGCACAGATCAGGAGGCAGCTTACGGACCGCCGCAGTAATTCTAGACCGGGAGCCGACCTTCAGTCCAGAGACTCTTAGGTAGCTTAGCTGACGTCTGCGGTCTCGGAGTCTCGTCTATGATATTTCAGTTTGTTTGTTTGTATCGAGACAGACTCTTGTGTATTTTCTTTCAGACTGATGTTTTTAATACTCCTTAGTAGTCCGTGAGTAGTGACACTAGATACTGGGTAGAGGTGTATTTTGAAACTTCCGCATTTTTATATCGTTTTGTTAAAACTAAAGTCTTCCGCACTTATTTAATTATTGTTAGAATAATATATTGTTGAGGGTGGATAAAGAAATATTGTATTGTTTGGCTAGCCTAGCTACGTTAGTAGGCGCCATCACGACGCCCGATTGTGGGATAAATCCGGGTCGTGACACAATAATAAAGATATCGATCAAGATCAAAATGATCATCATGGTATAGATGTTATGGATGCTCCAGTTGATGAAGTTATGGTTTGTCAACAACCAATACATGCTCAGGTAAGTACTTCAAATGCTCCTAAAACCTCTTTTATAGTGTATTCGGATTGACTTAAAAGCTGATAAAACCAGCTTAAAAGCACTTTTGGACTTATTTGAGTGTTTGGATAGACCATAAAATAGATTTTAAGCCAAATACTTTTTGTAACGACCCGGATGGTCGTTTTGAGTATTTTGGCCCCGACCCCCTATTTATTGCCTCCTCTATGTTGTATTATAGCTATGTGATTTTCCGGGGGTGTTTAAGTTGAAAGAGTTAACCGTAGTTTGACTTTTGTGTAGACGACTCCATAATTGAGTTTTGATTGTTCCAATTGCTCCGTATGGTGATTTTAGACATAAGAGTGTGTCTGAATGTTGATTGGAGGTATGTAGGTCATTTTAGTGTGAATTGGCAAAAGTTAGAAAATTAAAGGTTTGGAGGATTGGAAAGTTTGATCGGGAGTTGAGTTTATTGATATTAGGGTCGGATTTCAATTCTGGAAGTTGTAATAGGCCCTTCATATCATTTATGACTTGTGTGTGAAATTTGAGTCCAATCAAAGTTGTTTTGGTATGAATCAACATTAGTTTTGAAATTCGGAAGTTAATAAGTTTATTAGGCTTGAATCGATGCACGATTCGTGGTTCTAAAGTTGTTTGATGTGATTTGACACTTCATGTGTGTTCGTAAAATGTTTTATGACTTGGTAGTATGCTTGGTTGATGTCCCGGAGGCCACGGGTGTAATTCGGGTCATGTTCGGCATATTTCGGAACCTTGGAGACTGCTGAATCTGCTGCTACTGGTTTCCTTGTACGAGATCGTAAGTGGGTATTCACGATCGTGAATAGCTGTTTGGCGACTGGTGAAGTTTGTTCTATGCGATCGCGAAGTGTGCTGAGTTTGTTCATCTGGAATGCGTAGGGTAGATCGCGTTTGTGTATAAGGAATGGAAAGGCTGGGGGCTGAGGCAGGTTTGTGCTGCATGTTTGCGTGACCTGGGACGCGGTCACTTAGGAGAGGCAGCTTATTCATCGCATTCACGACTGGTTGCATGTGGTTCGAAGTGCATTTATTCGAGCTCGGGAGTATTACTCTACCCAATCATGAGTCTTCGCCTGCGATTGCGATAGAGGGCTACTGGGCAGCAGAATTTAAGTTTTAAAATGTGGTTTCATGTCATTTTTCATTATTTAGAACTAGAGAGCTCGGTATGAGGCGGTTTTTCCAGGGTTTTTCAAGCAAATCATTTGGTTATGTGATTCTAACCCGTATTGGACTATATTTCACGAATCTATTGCTATTTTCATCATCTAATTAGTGATTTGAGTTTAAAATTAGGGAGAAAATTGTGAAAACTTCCTAGACTAAATTTTTGGGGGATTTGAAAGGCGATTTGAGGTCAGATTTGAGTAATTCTTGTATGGTTGGACTCGTTATCAAATGGATGTTCGGATTTTATAAGTTTGGTCGGGTTTTGAGACTCGGGCCCAAGTTGAGTTTTGAGTCGACTTTTTATTTCCTTGCAAAGATTATAATTTTATTGTTCGAAATAGTTTTATATAGTTTATATTCATAGTATGAAGTTGCTTTAGTTAGATTTGATCCGTCTAGAGTTGGATAATCAAGGGAAAGACCTACTAGTTGATTGAGTCAGCGTGATTTGAGGTAAGTGACTTGCCTAACCTTTTGTGGGAAAATTATCCCTTAGGATTTGTGTTGGTTTGTGATAATTGTGATATGTGAAAACCGTGTATGCAAGGTGACGAGTGTGTACACGGGCTAAATGTGGAAGTTTACCGGATTTAGCTATGTAGATCATTTTCATGCCTTAATTGATTGTGAATTATTCTTGTGATTTGAGACTACGAGGCGGTATCTCAGTAGTGACTCTTGTTGGTATTTCTTTATGGCTGCACTTGTCTTGGGTTGTTGTGTTTCCTTAACATGTCATTCCTTTTCCTCACCGTGTAGCATTATTTGCTTTAGTTCCGTGTAGCTAACCTTGATATGTTATTTATTGTTTCAACTTCATTTCTATCATTACTACACTGCTATCACGACATCCTACAGAGGGAATTAGGATCGTGACAAGTTGGTATCAGAGCTCTAGGTTCATAGGTGTTACGAGTCACAAACATGTTTAGTAGAATTTGAGATCAGTACGGAGACGTCTGTACTTATCTTCGGGAGGCTATGGAACCGTTAGGAAAAGTTTCACTTCTTTGATTCCTTATCATGCAAATTTATTGACTTCGAAATAATAAATCTTTGTCTTTCTATTTTCCCACAAAATGGTGGGGACATACACAAAGGGATCTAATGATCAGACACCCGCGCCCCTACTAGAGCCGCGAAAGGCTAGATACGGGGTAGAGGCCAATGACGGGCACGTGGTGCAGCCAAAGAACCGGCTAAAGTTGCTATAGAGGAGCCACCAGTAGCTTCAGTTTGAGGGCAGGCATCTGATGCGCCTGTAACTGCCCCCGCACTTTAGGAGACCCTTGCCTAGTTTTTGAGCATGTTTGGCAATCTAGCTCAGGAATGGTTGATTCCACTTGATCTTGACACATCTTAGGCCTAGGGAGGAGCACAAACTCCCGTTGCCCGAACCCAAGAGCAACGGGTCTAGGTTGACTAGGTCGTAGAGGTCATACCAGTGCAGCCGGTCGTTCCAGTTCAACCTGAGGTTAGGACACCAGCTTCAAGGGGGAGAAGCTCAGGCTCGAGAGGTACAAAAAGTACCACCTTCCTTCTTTCATGGTTTGGCTTTAGAGGATGCCCAGAGTTTTCTTGAGGAATACTGCCATATCCTCCGTATTATGGGTATTGTTGAGTCGATGGGGTTTCTTTCACTACGTTCCAGCTTAAGGGAGCAGCTTATTAGTGGTGGCGAGTGTATGAGTTGGGTAGCTCGGCCGAGGCAGATTCTCTCACCTAGACCAATTCTCAGATATGTTCATGAGGGAGTTTGTTCTCTAAAGCCTTCGTGATGCATGGCATGTAGAGTTGGAGCAGTTGCCAAAGGGTGCTATGACCGTATCAGAGTATGCTGTTAGGATCAGCGACTTGTCCCGACATGCTCCAGCTTTAGTCTCCGCTGTCAGAGAGCGATTTTATCGATTTATCAAGGGGCTAAACCATAGTATTAGATGCAGAATGGCTCGAGAGTTGGAGATTGACATCCCATACCAGTAGGTAGTGGAGATCGCTAGGAGATTGGAGGGTATATGGGCGTGGGAGAGAGAAGGGAGAAGGCCAAGAGGCCTCGAAATTCTGGAAAGTATAGTGGTGCCCATGCCCTAGTTGTAGCCCGTCATGGTAGAGGCTATGTAAGCCCTCCTGTTCATTCAACATTTCTAGATCCAAGTAGTATTCCGGCTACTCCCAGGCCTCAGGTTTCCCATTATGCACCTCGATTGCCTAGTGCACCTCCCGCACGGGGTACTTTTCTCGGTCAGTCCAGCCGATCGAGTCCGAGCCAGTTCCAGCAGCCACGTCCTTCGAGTGCTTTTTTTGAGTGTGGTGGCACTCATCATATGGTGAGGGACTGCCCAGATTCAGGAGGGGTGCACCTCCACAGACTGCTCAGGCCCCATGTATTCCATATCCCTTAGGCTTCTTAGGCCGTGGTTGCCGTACTAGTTGCCACTCCACCTGCACAGCTAGCTAGAGGTAGATGTCGAGTAGGCAAAGGTCACCCTAGAGGGGGAGGCCATGCCAAATGTTATGCTCTTCCTACTAGAACAGAGACTGTTGCATCCGACTCAGTTATCACAGGTATTGTTCTAGTTTATCATAGAGATGCATCAGTTATATTTGATCCAAGCTCCACTTATTCCTATGTATCATCTTACTTTGCTCCATATTTGGGTATATCCCGTTCTTCTTTGAGTTCTTCTGTTTATGTGTCCACACCTGTGGGAGATTCCATTATTGTTGACCATATGTATTGGTCGTGTTTAGTTGTTCTTGGTGGTTTTGAGACCAGAGCCGACCTATTATTGCTCAGTATGTTATATTTTGATGTTATTTTGGGCATGGACTGGTTGTCTCCCTATCATGCTATTCTTGATTGTCACGCCAAGACGGTGACGTTAGCTATGCTAGGTTTACCATTATTGGAGTGGAAGGGTACTTTGGATTATGTTCCTAGTAGGATGGTGTCCTACCTTAAGGCACAAAGATGGTTGGGAAGGGGTGTGAGGCATATCTAGCCTTTGTGAGAGGTATAAGTATTGATACTCCTACCATTGAGTTAGTTCATGTAGTAAGCGATTATCTAGATGTATTTCCGGCGGATCTTCCTGACATGCTGCCCGACAGGGATATTAATTTTGGTATTGATTTGTTACTAGGCACTCAGCCAATTTCTATTCCACCATATCTTATGGTCCCAACAAAGTTGAATGAGTTAAAGGAGCAGTTGAAAGAAATTCTTGATAAGGGCTTTATTCGGCCAAGTGTGTCACCTTAGGGTGCTCCGGTCTTGTTTGTAAAGAAAAAGGATGGTTCTAAGCACATGTGTATTGATTATTGACAGTTGAACAAGGTTAAAGTGAACAACAGGTATCTATTGCCATGCATTGATGACCTATTTGATTAGCTACAGGGTGCCAAAGTGTTCTCAAAGATTGATTTTTGGTCAGGTTATCATCAGTTGAAGATTCGGGAGCCAAATATTCCGAAGATTTCCTTCAGTACTCAGTGTGGTCATTACGAGTTCCTTGTGATGTCATTTTGTCTGACCAACACCCTATCAATATTGCACTTGATGAACAGTGTATTACAACCCTATCTTAACTCATTCATCATTGCGTTTAATGACGACATCCTGGTATACTCCTAGAGCCGGGAGGATCATGAGTGTAAGGCCCCGTAAAATTTTACCTGAAACCCAGGGTTTAATGGAACTGAGGTAGAGTAATGTGGTACAGACTTTGTGGATTGTACAGTACATCGAGGAGTTGAAGGAATAATTTTGCAGACCATGGCGTTTCCGCTATCCATTATGCAACCGTAGAACCACTTTGTGGGCCGCAGATTGGTCGCGGAGTGAAGTAGAACTTGATCTAAGTTTGAGGATCATTATGTGGCCGCATAACCATTTTACAAGCCACACAATCCATCGTAGACCTATCCAGCCTTCCCAATTTTTGGGACCCTTTTTGCGGTCCCTTTGCAGGCTGCAAACCTGTTTTGTGCTCCGGTCTGCGACCGCAGACCCGGCTTCGTAGAGTTTAAGTTTTTGAAAATTTCACCCTATCCCATTTTTATTGAAAAAACTTTGGGTTTATTTTGGCTTGTTCCAATTGATATTTTAGAGAGAGGAAAGTGCTCTAGAGTGATAGGGGAATTCCTAAGCTAATTGTTCATCAATACTTGCTCAAGACATGAGATTCCATTCCAAGAGAGAAGTTTCGCCAACATACTTACTTTGATCTCCCTGAGGTACTACAATGTTCCGAAAATCCTACCAACCCTTATTTCTCATGTCCCCAGTTATTCATTATAAAATTGACTATTCCGAATAAGCTTTGCGTCGAAAGATATATGTTTAAAATATGTTCCAGTTCTCTTATCATATTATGTCATCATTCGAGAATGTGCTCAACATATGGTTCATGTGTTAAAATATTATGACTTCAAGTCGTGCTTCAAATGAAAGTTATTATGAAAAATTTGTGGAAGAAAAGTCAATGTGCTTAGGACTATTAATTGCTCACATGTGTACTTAAAATCTTGATTAAAAATGCCTTGTTGTTTATAACTCATGATGATGTTTGAAAGTGAAAGGGGTGAGCATGAAATACAACCGACGTGCCAAGAATGATATTACAATGGTTGCCAATAGTGCCAATGAAATAAAAATATGTGTAACAGAATATGAAATGAGCTTAAAATCCTTTATATAATAAATATTTTGTGAGTATCATTAGTCACCGAGAAAGGGTAGGTATAAATAACCTAACCCGAAAACTACACTTGCCGGTGTAGGAGTGGATTGTGAATATTCCCCTTATTTTGGATGATATTATTCCCCTTAATTGGGATGAGATGATTTGATATGAAGAGCGATGTCGATCTACACAGTATTGTGGTGAGACGATCTACCCGATCGGGTTGATATCGGACGCCATGCCGTACACATGGTGGTGACTGTGCTTGAGGTTGTGATTGTTATTGTGATTGGATGTCTTTGGGTGAGATGGCCTAGCCGATCAGGCCGTGATTGGACTCCGTGCTAAAATACGGTGGTATATCGGCACTAAAGAACTCCCAACCTAAAATATGGAAATTTACTTGAAATCTTATCTTGATCCTAACTTGATGTTTTAGTATTATTTGAGGCTCCTATTGGTTCTACGATTGTTCTTCCTTGTATTATTACTCGTTCTATTGATAGGTTTTTTAGTCAGTCATACTAGTACTATTCCATATGTACTAATGTCCCTTTTGCCAGGGGCATTGCATCTTCAATGGATACAGGTGGTTCCACAACAGGGGACATTGATCAGTGATAGCGGTACACCCTCTTCCCAGCTGACTTGGTAAAGCCCACTTCATTTCGTGTTTGTTTATCTTTTGTTCTTATGTATTATGTTTTGAGGTATAGCCGGGACCTTGCTTATGACATTATCATAGTACTCTTTGTATCTATTAGAGGCTCTGTATACTTGGTGCGGGTTGTATTGGTGTTGGGAAAGTCAAACTAGTAATATTGTATTTGAATCACTTGTTCCACTCTATAAAAGTGTATGTATTTTGAGATCTAAACATGAAGTAACTATTAGCGATGAATTGGTGTTATTCATATGAATTCCTCATTGTCCAATTAACAAAATATACATTGTCGTAATGATTCTCAGTTCCTGATTTTAAATCCCTGAATGTTGAACCCATATACTTGGGCCTGAGGTCGCAGCGTATGCTTTATGCATCTTTGTGCCTGAGGCCGTAGTTTATGCTTTATGCATCTTTGGGCCTAAGGCCAAAATTTATGCTTTATGCGTCTTTGGGCCTGAGGCAGCAATTTATGCTTTATGCATCTTTAAGCCTGAGGTCGTAGATATGTATAGTATACTTGGGCTTGAGGTCGCAGCTTGTACACATATATAGTGGGCCTGAGGCCGCAATTTAATATTCAGATAAACATGTGGTTCATAATTTAGAAAAGGGAGTATTCATATCCTTACTTCCTTTGTTCTGTTCAGTTATCAGTTATAATTTTAGTTATCAGTTCTCAGTTATCATTTATCAGTTATCAGTTCAGTTTCAGCATTTACAGTTTTTTCTTTTAGTTGCTTTACATACCAGCGCAATTCAAATGTGCTGATGTCCCTTTTACCCGAGGCCTGCATCTCATGATGTAGGTAATGATTTACAGGTTGACGATTCAGAGCGCTCTAATTCTCGTACCAGCTATTTGGTGAGCCCCAGTTCTTTCGGAGCATTATCATTACTTTACAGTCTTTTCGTGTTTACATACAATCAGTATTTTTAGTACTTTATTAGAGGCTTCATAGACTAGAGTAACAGTTAGACAGAGTCACACGCTTTTCATGTTAAGCAATGTTGGCTTCAAATGTGTTTCGGACTAATATTAGTGATTCAAACTAGAATTTATATCCTTCAGACTATCAGTATATCTATGACGACCCAGCCGGTCGTCTTAAGAATTTACGCCTCGATCCCCTATATCCTGCTACTGATGAAATTTGAAGTTCTTAGGCCCAAATCCTTGTTTAATTCGAGTTTCCAGCGTTGTTTTAGGTGGTTTAAGGGTTCGTACAAGTTTGAACGAGGACTTAGGTGTTATTGGTGCTTTTGGTTGGGGTCCCGGGGGCCTCGGGATGAATTCGGGTGGTTGACAGAAGGTTTTGAAGTTGAAAAGATGTTGAAGGCTGCTGGTACCTGTCATAACCGCACCTGCAGTTTGGGTTCCGCAGGTGCAGAACCGCAGAAGCGGCCTGGCCATCGCAAGAGCAGAATTTGGGCTCCCACAGCTTTTTCGCAGTTGCGGAAGTTTAACCGCGGATGCGGTTACGCACCTGCGAGACTTTCATCGCAGATGCGGCTCTGGGCTATTAGTTGGAAACCGCAGAAGCAGAATCCGTAGGTGCGGTATGAGACCGCAGAAGTGGAAACTAGCAAAAATGAAAAAGTCGTTGAAGGGGCACTTGGTCCGCAGAAGCGGGACCGCAGAAGCGGAAATCACTGTTATGAAATATGAAATTCGAGGGTTTAGTTTTAAAAGTTGGAAAAATCAAATTTGAGCTCGGAAGAGGGCGATTCTGAGTGGGTTTTGAAGAGGAGTTCATTGGGTAACGCTTCTTTAATCTCTTCTAGTTATATTCCATCATTATGCAGTTAAATCCATCATTTAAATTCGAATTGAGGACCAAAAATTGGGAAAATTGGAAGAAACTTCATAGATTAAATTGTTGAGTTTTGAGTGGGTGTTTAACCTCTGATATGGGAGATTTTTATATGCTTAGACTCGTGAGAGTACGAGGGTTCTGAGAATGTGAAAATTATTCGATTCCTAGTCGTTGGTTTGAAGGGCGTTTTGGTCATTTTACCTAATTTCATGCCTTAGCTTTAAATTAAACAGTAAAATCAGTTATTTGCGATGTTATTTACGATATGTAATTGAACTGAATAGATTCGAGAAATTTGGAGTCGGATACTCGTGGAAAGGACCTTTTCCCCTTAGGACATGATATTTGATATTTGAAAGCCTCGTACGTGAGGTGACGAGTGCGTACTTGAGCTAATTGTTGGAAATCTGTTTTTACTTGAAGTATTAAAATTGAGTTATTCCTTCTTGCTTATCTGTTTATTTCGAATTGCAAGTTTATCCTATGCTAGTTTAGAAAAGCATGTTTATTTAACTTATTTGCTTAAGTTCTTAAACTGTCTTAGTTGTATTACATGAAGCAAGTTAGGCTAGGATTTTCTATTACTTGTTCTGAATTAGCATTTATCCTAATGTTTTGGGCTGTTATTGTGTGTTTTAAATTGGGACTACGGGACGGCATCCCGGGAGATCCCCCTGTACTTGTTGTGTTCTGGACTGAGGTGCGGGATACCAAGAGATCCCTCGTGTATATTTTTTAGGATACCAAGAGATCCTCGGGATACCAAGATATCCCCGGCTATTATGTTCCTGTTATGAGTAGTATTCATTATATTGTTTGGTTTCTGCTTCACTTATTTATCCTATTAAGATTCTCGCTGTAGACTTTATCTATACAGTTTTTTCTTATCTTATCATATATTATGTTTATCTCAGTAGGGCCCTGACCTTCCTCGTCACTACCCAACTTTGGTTAGGCTTAGCACTTATTGAGTACCACTGTGGTGTACTCATGCCCTTTCTGCGCATGTTTTTCATGTGCAGATCCAGGTAGCTCTGCCCGGGTGTATCATCCTCGAGGCGGAGAGATCTAGCAGAGATTTCGAGGTACATCTGCCGCGTCCGCAGACCTGCAGTCTCTTCCTTATTCTAGCTTTAGTAGTTAGCTTTCTCCTTTTTCGCACTATTCATTTTAGACATTCTGGAGTTAGAGCTATGTATTCACTCTCCGTTAGCTTGTATTCCCGTGAGTTTTCGGGTTTTGGGGTGTTGTTGTAGACTTCCGCATTATTGAGTAATATATGCCGAGCTGCATCTTTTATACAGATTTCTTTTAATTCTTCATTTTTAAATAATTTATTCCACAAGTTATGTTGTTGTTCTGCATTGTTAGGCTTACCTAGTTATAGGAACTAGGTGGCATCACGACATGTTCACGAAGGGCGAACTGGGGTCGTGACAAGTTGGTATCTGAGCTCTAGGTTCATAAGAGTCACGGAACACAGGCCGATTTATTAGAGTCTATCTGATCGGTACGGAGACGTTTGTACTTATCTACGAGAAGTTGTGTGACTGTTTAGGAAAAAAATATTCATTTCATTTGTTTTCCTTGTCGTGCGATATTTTTGACATCAATTCTAAACTTCTGCCTTCTATTCTCTCGCAGATGGTGAGGACACGTTCTACTCGAGATGATCAGGCACCCGCGCCCCCTACTACAGCCATCAGAGGTTGAGGCTGGGGTAGAGGTCGAGCACGTGCACATGGTGCAGCCAGAGCACCTGCGCGAGCTACCGCCGAGGCACCACTAGCAGATCCAGCCGGAGCCCAGGCACCTGGCACGCCAACTACTGTCACTACTACTCCAGCTCTTTAGGAGACTTTGGATTAGTTCATGAGTATGTACACCACCTTGGCTCAAGCAGGGTTGCTTCTTCTTGCTGCAGCCATATCCCAGGCCGGGGGAGAAGCACAGACACCCATCGTCCGCACTCCTGAGCAGCGAGTGCAGGTTGAGCAGGCTCCTGAGATTATTCCCGCACCGCCTGCAGTGCCAGTTCAGCCTAAGGATGGGTCAGCTACTTCAGAGGATGAGCAGTGGAAACTTGAGAGGTTCAAGAAGTATGATCCCCCAGTATTCAGTGGATTAGCATCAGATGATGCCTTGGGATTTCTAGAGGAGTGTCACCGTATTCTTCGCACTATGGGCATAGTGGAGTCCAGCGGGGTTTCTTTCACTGCTTTTCATCTTCGGGGAGCCGCTTATGATTGGTGGCGCACTTATGAGATAGACAGTCCAGTCGAGGCTGCTTCACGGACTTGGACCCAGTTCTCGGATATGTTTATGAGAGAGTTCATCTCCCAAAGTCTCAGGGACCCATGGCCCGCAGAGTTAGAGCATTTGTGCCAGGGTGCTATGACCGTTTTGGAGTATGCTATCCGTTATACCAGATTGGCCAAGCATGCACCGGCCTTGGTTGCTACAGTCCGTGAGAGAGTTTGTAGGTTCATTGAGGGTCGTATCCCACCCATCAGATCTAGCATGGCTTGAGAGTTGGATATACACATTTCTTATCAGCAGGTAGTGAGCATTTCTAGGAGGATCGAGGGTATGCTCGCCAGGGAGTGAGTGGAGAGAGAGGCCAAGAGGTCTCAAGAGTCAGGCCACTACTCTGGTGCCCGTACCCCAACAGTAGGTCATCATGGTAGGGGTTACGTGGGTCGCCTCATTCATTCAACTCTTTCAGTGGACAGTAGCGCTGCAACTCCGCCTATACCTCAGGAGCCTTACTATGCACCTCCAGTTTCTAGCGCGCCTCCTGCGCGGGGTGCATTCAGAGGTCAGTCCAGCAGGTCTGGCCCGAGCCATTCATAGTCACTGCGCCCTCCCAGAGCTTTTTTTAGTGTAGAGACACCCGCCATGTGGTGAGGGATTGCCCTAGACTTGGGAGGAGTGCGCCCCCACAGACTTCTCAGCCATAGCGCACTCAGTAGAGTTCTCAGGCCATGATCACAGCTCCTGCTGCTACCCCACCTGCCCAGCCGGCTAGAGGCAGAGGTCGGGGATATAGAGGTCGCCTTCGAGAGAGGGGCTAAGCCAGATATTATGCTATTCCTGCTCATACTGAGGCTGTTACCTCCGACTCCGTCATTACAGGTATTATACTGGTTTGTCATAGAGAGGTATCGGTTCTATTCGATCCGGGCTCTACTTATTTTTATGTGTCTTCTTACTTTGCTCTGCATTTGGGTATGCCTCGGGATTCTTTGAGTGCCCCCGTTTATGTTTCTACTCCTGTGGGGGATTCTCTTGATGTGGACCGCGTTTATCGGTCATGTTTGGTTACTATTCATGGTTTTGAGACCGAAGCGGATTTATTGTTACTCGGTATGGTTGATTTTGACATTATTTTAGACATGGATTGGTTGTTGCCCCATTTTGCTATTCTTGATTGTCACGCTAAGACCGTGATGCTGGTTATGCCAGGTATTCCGCATATTGAGTGGAGTGGTACTTTAGATCACACTCCCAGTAGAGTTATCTCTTTTGTTAAAGCTCAGCGTATGGTTGAGAAGGGGTGTGCCACATATTTATCTTATGTGAGAGATGTCAGTGCTAATACCCCTTCTGTTGATTCAGTTCCAGTGGTACAGGATTATCCCGATGTGTTTCCAGCTGATCTTCCGGGCATGTCGCCTGATATAGACATTGATTTTGTTGATCTGTTGCCGGGCACTCAGCCCATTTCGATTCCTCCGTATCATATGGCTCCTCCTGAGTTGAAGGAGTTGAAGGATCAGTTGCAGGAATTGCTTGATAAGGGTTTTATTCGACCTAGTATTTCACCGTGGGGTGCTCCTGTCTTGTTTGTGAAGAAGAAGTATGGTTCTATGCGTATGTGTATTGATTATCTCCAGTTGAACAAGGTTACAGTGAAGAACAGTTATCCTTTGCCTCGTATTGATGATCTGTTCGACCAACTTCAGGGCGCACAAGTGTTTTCTAAGATTGATTTGCACTCAGGTTACCATCAGTTGAAGATTCGGGAGCCAAATATCCCGAAGAATGCTTTCAGGACTCGGTATGGCCATTATGAATTCCTTTTTATGTCATTTGGGCTGACCAATTCCCCAACAGTTTTTATGCATTTGATGTACAGTGTGTTCAGGCCATATCTCGACTCGTTCATCATTATTTTCATAGATGATATTCTTGTATACTCCCGGAGTCGGGAAGATCATGAGCAGCACCTGAGGACAGTGCTTCAGACCCTGAGAGAGAAGAAGTTATATGCAAAGTTCTCAAAATGTGAGTTTTGGTTGAGTTCTGTGGCATTCTTAGGCCATGTGATTTCGAGTGAGGGCATTCGTGTGGATCTGAGGAAGATAGAAGCCGTACAGAATTGGCACAGGCCGTCCTCAGCTACAGAGATTCATAGTTTCCTTGGTTTGGAGGGCTACTACCGTCGATTTGTGGAGGGATTTCATCGATTGCGTCCCCTATGACTAGATTGACCCAGAAGGGCGCCCCATTTAAGTGGACAGAGAAGTGTTAGTCGAGCTTTCAGAAGCTCAAGACAGCTTTGACTACAACCCCAATTTTGATGTTGCCTACTGGTTCGGGGTCTTATACTGTCTATTATGATGCCTCGAGAGTTGTCCTCGGAGCGATGTTGATGCAGGATGGTAGGGTGATTGCATACGCGTCTAGACAGTTGAAGATACATGAGAAGAATTACCCTGTCCACGACCTTGAGCTAGCTACTATTGTTTATGCCTTAAAGATCCCGTGTCATTATTTGTACGGTGTGCCTTGTGAGATCTATACTGACCATCGGAGTTTGCAGCACTTGTTCAAGCAAAAGGATCTAAATATGCGTCAGAGGAGGTGGTTAGAGTTGCTGAAGGATTATGATATTACTATTCTGTATCACCCGGGCGAGGCAAATGTGGTGGCGGATGCCTTGATTTGCCGGGCGGAGAGTTTGGGGAGTTTGGCATATTTACCAGCTTCAAAGAGGCCTATGGCGATGGATGTGTAGGCCTTAGCCAGCCAGTTTGTGAAATAGGATCTTTCGGAGCCCGGTCGGGTTCTAGCTTGTATGTTTTCCTGGTCTTCCTTATTTAATCGTATCAGGGAGCAGCAGTATAAAGACCCTCATTTGCTTGTCCTTAAGGACAAGGTTCAGCGTGGAGATGCTAGAGATGTGACCATCGGAGATGACGGGGTATTGAGGATACAGGGCCGGATTTGTGTGCTCAATGTTGATGAACTTCAAGAGTTGATTCTAGCAGAGGCCCATATTTTGCGGTACTCCATCCATCCGGGTGGCGCTAAGATGTATCAGGACTTGAGGCAGCACTATTGGTGGAGGCGGATGAAGAAAGATATAGTTGGTTATGTGTCTAGATCCTCATCTGCTAGCAAGTGAAGTATGAGCACCAGCGACCGGGTGGGTTGCTTCAGCAGATAGAGATTTCGGAGTGGAAATGGGAGCGCATCACCGTGGATTTTGTATTGGAACTCCACGGACCTTGAAGAAGTTTGATGCCATTTGGGTCATTGTAGATCGGCTGACCAAGTCCGCTCATTTCATTCCTGTGTGTACCACTTATTCATCAGAGCGGTTGGCGGAGATTTATATCCGGGAGATCGTCCGTCTGCATGGTATTCCAGTTTCTATTATTTCAGACAGAGGTACTCAGTTTACATCGCGGTTCTGGAGAGCCGTGCAGCAGGAGCTAGGTACTCGGGTGGAGTAGAGCACAACATTTCACCCCCAAACAGACGAACAGTCCAAGTACACTATTCAGATTCTTGAGGATATGCTCCGTGCATGTGTGGTTGAGTTTGGAGGGTCTTGGGATCAGTTCTTGCCATTGGCGAAGTTTGCTTACAACAAAGGTTATCAGTCCAGCATTCAGATAGCGCCGTATGAGGCTTTATATGGTAGGAGGTGTAGATCTCTAGTGGGTTGGTTTGAGTCGGGTGAGGCCAGGATATTGGGCACAGAGTTGGTTCAGGATGCATTGGAGAAGGTTAAGGTGATTTAGGATAGACTCCGTACAGCCCAATTCAGACAGAAGAGCTACGCGGACAGGAAGGTTTGTGATGTTCAGTATATGGTTGGTAAGCGGGTTTTGCTTCGGGTTTCGCGTATGAAAGGCGTCATGAGATTTGGTAAGAAAGGAAAGTTGAGTCTGAGGTTTATTGGCCCTTTTGAGATCTAGAGGCGAGTTGGGGAGATTGCCTATGAGCTTTCCTTGCCTCCCAGTTTGGCTGGGGTTTATCCGGTATTTCATGTTTAGATGCTCCGGAGATATCACGGTGACCCGACGCACGTGTTGGATTTCAGTTCAGTCCAGTTGGACAAGGATCAATCCTATGTTGAGGAGCCAAGGGCTATATTGGACAGGCAGATCAGAAAGTTGAGGTCAAAGAACATTGCTTCAGTAAAGGTTCAGTGGCGGGGTCAACCGGCCGAGGAGGCGACCTAGGAGACCGAGCAGGATATGCGCAGCAGTTACCCACGTCTTTTCACTACTTCAGGTATGTTCTCTATGCTCGTTCGAGGATGAACGAATATTTAAGTGTTGGAGGATGTGACGACCCGGCCGGTCGTCTTAAGAATTTATGCCCCGGTCCCCTATTAACTGCTTCCCCCAAGTTCATTTCTGCTATTTTGGTTTGCCGGGACATTCGGTGTTGGGTTTCGGAGAGTTTTGGGACACTTAGTCCCTAAATGAGAGCTTAAGTGTTAAAAAGTGGTCCGTAGTAGGAACAATGTGAAGACGACCTCGGTATGGAAGTCTGATGGTTCCGTTAGTTCCGTTAGGTGATTTCGGGGTTGGGAGCGTGTTCAGAATATATTTTGGAAGTCCGTATCTCATTTAGGCTTGAAATACCGAAGTTTGAATCTTTAAAGTTTCCGGTCTGATAGTGAAATTTGTATCCGATGGTCGGAATAGAATTTCGGAAGTTGCAATAGCTCCGTCATGTCATTTGGGATGTGTGTGCAAAATTTCAGGTCATTGAGACGTGTTTTGGTTATGTTTTTTATCGAAAGCGTATTTTGATGAAATTTGAAGTTCTTAGGCCCAAATCCTTGTTTAATTCGAGTTTCCGAAGTTGTTTTAGGTGGTTTAAGGATTAGTACAAGTTTGAACGAGGACTTAGGTATTAGTGCTTTTGGTTGGGGTCTCGGAGGCCTCGTGATGAATTCAGATAGTTGACGGAAGGTTTTGAAGTTGAAAAGTTGCTTAAGGCTGCAGGTACCTGTCATAACCGCACCTGCGGTTGGGGTTTCGCAGGTGCGGAGCCACAGAAGCGGCCTGGTCATCGCATGAGCGTAATTTGGGCTCTCTCAGCTTTTCTGCAGGTGCGAACGTTTAACTGCAGATGCGGTTACGCACCTGCGAGACTTTCATCGCAGATGCGGCTCTAGGCTATTAGTTGGAAACCGCAGAAGCGGTATATACTCTGCAGAAGCGGAATTCGCAGGTGCGGTATGAGACCGCAAAAGCGGAACCTGGAAAAAAGGAAAAAGTCGCAGAAGCGACACTTGGTCCGCAGAAGCGGGACCGCAAATGCGGTTCCTTGACCGCAGAAGCAGAAATCACTGTTATGAAATATGAAATTCGAGGGTTTAGTTTCAAAAATTGAAAAAATCAAATTTGAGCTCGGGAGAGGGCGATTCTGAGTGGGTTTTGAAGAGGAGTTCATTGGGTAACGTTTATCTAATCCCTTCTAGTTATATTCCATCATTATATAGTTAAACCCATCATTTAAATTCTAATTGAGGACAAAAATTTGTGAAAATTGGAAGAAACTTCATAAACTAAATTGTTCAGTTTTGAGTGGGTGTTTAACCTCCGATTTGGGAGATTTTTATATGCTTAGACTTGTGAGAGTATGAGGGTTCTGAAAATATAAAAATTATTCGATTCCCGAGTCGTCGGTCTGAAGGGTATTTTGGTCATTTTACCTAATTTCACGCCTTAGCTTTAAATTAAATAGTAAAATCAGTTATTTGCGATGTTATTTACAATATGTAATTGAATTGAATAGATTCGGACCATTTGGAGTCGGAAACTCGTGGCAAGGGCGTGGTTTCTAATTGATTTTGTACTGGTTCGTGGTAAGTGGTTTGTCTAACCTTGTGTGGGGGATCTTTTCCCCTTAGGACATGATATTTGATATTTGAAAGCCTCGTACATGAGGTGACAAGCGCGTACTTGAGCTAATTGTTAGAAATTTATTTTTACTTGAAGTATTTAAATTGAGTTTTTCCTTCTTGCTTATCTGTTTATTTCGAATTGCAAGTTTATCCGATATTAGTTTAGAGAAGCATGTTTATTTGACTTATTTACTTAAGTGCTTAAACTGTCTTGGTTGTATTACGTGAATCATGTTAGGCTAGGATTTTCTATTACTTGTTCTGAATTAGCATTTATCCTAATATTTTGGGCTGTTATTGTGTGTTTTAAATTGGGACTACGGGACGGCATCCCGGGAGATCCCCTGTACTTGTTATATTCTGGACTGAGGTGCGGGATACCAAGAGATCCCTGGCACATGTAAGTGTAAGTTTTGAGGATATCAAGAGATCCTCGGGATACCAAGAGATCCCTTGTGTATATGATAAGGATACTAAGAAATCCTCGGGATACCAAGAAATCCCTCGTGTATATTTTTGAGGATACCAAGAGATCCCCGGCTATTATATTCCTGTTGTGAGTAGTATTCCTTATATTGTTTGGTTTCTGCTTCCTATTACTACTTCCCTTATTTATCTTGTTCAGATTCTCGCTGTAGACTTTATCTATACTGTTTTTTTATCTTATCATATATTATGTTTATCTCAGTAGGGTCCTGATCTTCCTCGTCACTACCCAACCGAGGTTAGGCTTGGCACTTACTGAGTACCGATATGGTGTACTCATGCCCTATCTGCGCATGTTTTTCATGTGCAGATCCAGGTAGCTCTGCCCAGGCGTATCATCCTCGAGGCGGAGAGATCTAGCAGAGATTTTGAGGTACATTTGTCGCGTCCGCAGACCTGGAGTCTCTTCCTTATTCTAGCTTTAGCAGTTAGCTTTCTCTTTTTCGCACTGTTCGTTTTAGACATTCTGGAGTTAGAGCTATGTATTTACTTTCCGTTAGCCTGTGTTCCCGTGAGTTTCCGGGTTTTGGGGTAATAGACTTCCGTATTATTGAGTAATATATGCCGAGCGGCATCTTTTATACAGTTTTCTTTTAATTGTTCATTTTTAAATAATTTATTCCGCAAGTTATGTTGTTGTTCCACATTGTTAGGCTTACCTAGTTATAGGAACTAGGTGTCATCACGACATGTTAACGGAGGGCGAACTGGGGTCGTGACAATATTAGTATGTATTAGTTTATATTCTGCATTCAGTATATTATGATATAACATGCTAATTCAGTCATCCAATTGATTCACTCGATCATGTGTAGTCAGGCTCCGAATATCGTGTTACGTCTATACCCAAGTTTGAAGCATTACAACTTGAGCAAAAGTTATTGAATTCGACCGAAATTATAATTGAGCTTCTAGCTCGGCCCCGGAGGTGAAAGAAAATGTAGAGGGGTAAAATCACTATACTATTCAAAATACCAATTGTGACACTGACACCTTTTCTCTCCCACTTCACGTTCACCATGTAATACAGTTTTCCTTTCTCTTTGATATTCGTTAGGTCATGATTACTTCAGATACAGGAGCAGTTCTCGTTATGTCCTTGTAGTTACATAGATTCACAATAAAGTTAGAGATTTTTATATGCTTGGTCTGTTTTTAAGAACTATTCTAATAAATGATGGTACGTTTTGTTTATTTCAAAAACAACATATTTTTTTTATTTTTTTAGCACTTTCATATTGATAATTCCATTAACTAAGGGATCCCTCTACATTAATACATTTTTTATTACATTTCATTTTCCCACACTCTTTCATAATTTCTTTTTCTCTTCCATAAATAATACTTACCCAAATACAAAGATTCTGAAAGCAGAATATCTCAAAAATAATTCCCTCTGCATAATGAGAATTTTATTATTTTTTTCTTTTTTGAGTTTTAAACTTTTTTCTGTACAATTTTTACTTTAACTCAAAATATATCTTTAATATATTTCAAGTATATTATATTGTAATAATTTACAATGTAAATATTCCATATATATGTACATATACATCATAATACATTATTCTATTGATATTATTCAAAGTATATTGCTAGCATATACCTTACATACAATTTAATCTAAAATATTAATATGCCATTAATATGTATATAGAAGAAAATAAATATGTCACATATACTATTTATATACGGATAATTTATACAAATATGCATGTTGTATTAATGCAAAATATAAATGGCATATTATTAATATCTATTTAAATATAAATAAGTGTATAAATAATATATGCATGTATACATATTTTTCCTAAAAAATACATGATTTATAATATATCACAAACTTACATTATATATATATATATATATATATATATATATATATATTATTTTATTGGAATATACAGATATATAACTTTGCTAGGATTAAGTTGAATAAAAAGGTCCATGTATAAAAAGAAAAAAAATTGTTATGAAATAGATCAATGATATATATTTAAATATAAAGACGTATATAAATAACATATTCATATATGCATGAATTATCCTAAAAATATATGATTTATAATGTATATATACCACAAACATACATTATAATTTTTTCATAAAATATAGTAGTATTTTATTTCATCAGAATATAAAGATTTATAATTTGCTACATTACATTATATAAAATGGTCCATGTATGGAAAGGAAAAAATCTATTACGGAATGGCTTGGTTTCTAACGAAATCATATAATATGTTATGGAATGGAGAGAAACAATGGGAAAAAAATATTAAATACTAGAACTGGCTTTTTAAACAACTTGATTCTTGTTGATTTGAATTGAATTAATTAAATATGCTATATGTATAAATATTTTACTGCCATATTTGTTAATCATTAATTAATGCTAATTTTTTGTATTATATTTTTAATAGTATGCTATAAATGAAAGTAGCCCAAAAGCTTACACGTTGATTTCTAGTTTGAATAGATGGGTTTAGAGGGATAAAATTTCATGGTATAACCAGTTTTCACACTGATCAATGAAAAATAGTCAGCGTTTACCAAGACAATGAAAAATAGCCACTTTTTTGCTGCAACAGGACCGGTCCAGTATAATATACGGGAGTTCTGGTGCATTTATGTACNATCCTGGAACTCCCGTAAAATTTACGGGCGTATTTTTCCAGATTTTGAACAGTGTTTTCGCTCAGATTTAAAGTGGCTAAATTTCGATGACTTTTGAAACTTGGCTATTTTTCAATGACCGGTGGTAAATCTGGCTATTTTTGAATTTCTCCCGTTTAGAGGTGACAAACGGGTGTGTCTAGTTGAATATAGGCGGGTCAAAATGAGTAATGCAGAAACAAACAAAATATTCGATCCGCTTATATTCAATGCGAATAAAAAATAAGTTAACCTGTAGATAATATAAATACTCATATTATCCATGACTTCTTGAATGTAAAGCCAACATTCAAGTCATAAGAAGCAATCTTATACATAATAGTATCAGAATATGAAGATGAACAGCAATTAACTAATTCATTGATTAGGTAACTTTAATATTCAATAAAACGAAAATTTAAGGAAAAATACCACAAATATCTCAGCGTAACTTTACAGATCAAAGAAGGGAGACATTACAAGATGAAGCTAATTAGACATCAAGAAAGCATACTTACTGTGCATGATGGATAGAATAAAGGGTGTTATAAGTAACTAGAGACCCTTAGAACCAGGAATATCAATCCACTGCAACCGTAGCTCTATTTCACCACGCTCAACATTTCGCAATCTAATAAACACATTTTGAACAACCTGACCATTTTCCCAGACAATACAGCTTTCTTCAGAGAAGCAATTTTCCCTGCTTGGCTTTATTTTGGTGATTATGGTTCCATTCGGAATGTTCTCGAAGCGCTTTCTTACAGCTTCTATAAATGGAAATATGTCAAGTTCTGCATCTCCCATTTTATCGTCGAGGGAAAATATGTCCTTGTCATAAACTTGCTGCAATTACAAGAAAAGAACAACAACCAGGAATCATTCTTAGACTTGCATAAATTACAAATTCCGGATATGATGATTAAGTGGAGGT
Source organism: Nicotiana glauca (assembly GCA_026770625.1). NCBI lineage: Eukaryota > Viridiplantae > Streptophyta > Magnoliopsida > Solanales > Solanaceae > Nicotiana > Nicotiana glauca. Next base: position 21,173 of record MU766435.1, read on the forward strand.
TACTAGCACTATGAACAGTCTTTGCTAGGATCTTCATGAGTTGTTATAACTCAAGCAAGGGTGTAATAAACTGCTATTATTTGCATGGATTTCACTAATACACACAGTCACATACTAATAGCATAAAGAATGTTTACACAATCATTATAATCCAACTTCATGTTCCATGTTTACCCACCTTATTTTCCAAGTAACTAACTTCAATTATTATGATTAGTTACTTCTGGTTATCTTTAGGTGACTTGATAGTGTGAAAACTCTTTTGTACGGTGTGTAGAAGTTAAATTCATTTGCCATAAATTCTTCAACATGCTATCACCATTTATCCAACGCATCTCACCAGACAAACTAAGACGTTTTTGCCCCTAGAATTTCATCTTCAACAATCAGGATCCAACTTAAGATAGCATAAATTACAATGCATATGATGATATGGACTTAGGAGGTCTGGATCACATTCAAATTCAAAATTGATATAGAAGTAATTACATTTTCGGCTAAAATAAGTCAATTTATTAACTGGTGGAGCTAGAAATTCTACTAAGGGAATTTAAAGTATACTACGCTAAAAGTTTCCCTTATATAAAGGAGATTAACAAGTTTTATATGTACATTTAAAATAATTTCCTATATGGACAATACAATTTTCCGATAAACTCATTTACCATACATAGCTCCGCCACTGCTTTTGTTGGCATGTCTTATTTCTTAAATTCCTTTGAAAAAGTTGAAAGCAAGCTACTGTATATATATATATATATATATATATTAACTACATATCTACAACTAACTATTTATTTTTTTATTGTTGCAGAAATTCCATGTTAAGATGTTGTTCTATTCCTTTATAAAACAAAAATAAGTTAAATACCAGTTTGATTGGTTGAATTGGTTCAGTGATGGATAATGTTAAATCTTCATTCCATTCAGGATTGACATTTTTCTTCACCACTCGAGTCTTCAGTTTCTGCCCAGAAATAAAACAAGATTAACATTACAAGATAAGAATAATATATATATCAGGAGATAAAATCAGCATATAGAAGCCATGAATAAGAGTGGGGAAATGTAGTCACAGGGCAATGGGAACCATTGAACACCCAGTTGTGGTCCAAATATTTTAAATAATACTCTTTCCATTCCAGTTTATATAAACCTATTTCCTTTTTGGTCCATTTCAAAAAGAATGCCCCTTGCTAAATTTGAAAATAATTTAGCTTAAACTTTCAATTTTATCTTGATGAGAAGTTTTTATAATCACACAAATATTTTGGACCACTTTTTGACTTGTTTAGTACCACAAATTACAAATATCTTTATTTTTTTCTTAATTTCTGTGTCCAGTCAAACATGTTCATATAAATCGAAACGGATGGAGTATATATCTTGAGGTTCATTAAGGCCTGAATCTGTTTCGAATCTGCTATGACAAATTATTACTCAAAAGTCTTTATCCTTTTCGTGTAATTAGCGTTGGTAAAGATATGAACTAGTCAACACGGATGCAATCAAACACAATTTAATAAATAGATAGATTCAGATGAAAATAGGGTATATGGTTGCCACCTACATGAACAGAGAAATATTTGACCTGAAATTTACAGAAACTTGTGGTGATCCTAAAAGAAAGCTATCAAATTTATACGAATTACAAAGATACTGCACAAAAGGAGTCTTCATTACAAAATTTTCAAGTGGCAAAAAGTCAGTGATCACGCAGGATCCGGGAAACGGTTGCACCCCAAAAAATTTTTATCTAGGTAGTCTACTCTAATAGATGGAAGCATTAGCTGCTGATTTCATGGCTCGAACTAATTTTTTTTTTATGGGAATCTCACAACAAAGGCTAACAATTTTCCACAGAATCTCAATTTCCAGGAAGATCAAGATATGACAAAATCTATGAACAACTGACAAAGACCGATAGGAATAAAGGAAAAATAGTCGGAAAACATAAACACTGTCTAGCAGAAAAAATATGAATAAAAGAAAAAAGACGTTACCTGTCTACCCAGCCTAACAACAACATAAGGATCGCTGCTACTAACATCTCTAATTGCCAAATTAATACCTCTGTGGATATGAATTCTCAGAAGACCCAATAAATTCTCCATTTGACACTTAAAATGAAGTTCTAATTTCTGGAAAGAATGAAGGAGTTGGTTAATACAATGAATTGAGCCAAAGAAAGAGAGATAATAGATGATTATTCTATTGGCTAACGTCTAGTTTATGCGTCATTTATACTGAAATGTTTCATGAATGAATACTCTGATTGCAGGTTAAAGACACTTTCTAGTATATTTCGTTTTCTTTTTAAACACTATAATCATATATTTAAAATTGATTTGCTCTAGTCACTCCCCCCCCTCCCCCCCCCTTTTCTTTTTCTTTTTTTCTTTTTGAGGGTCGGGGTAGGGGAGTAGGGAAAATCATCTCCTGTTTAGCCATGATGTTTGTCTGGATACAATTTAACAAGAAAATTGAGTTAAATATAGATTATTGTTCTAATATTGTTTGATTGACCCACCAAGAGAAAAAAATAACTTGTCCGCAACGAACAAAACAAAGGTTATAATGTTTATTCGCTGAAAATTAAGGCTGAAGTAAAGAATACTTACTTCACCAAGGTAGAATGATTTGCTTAGCAAAGGAAGGGGGTGATGAGATTGAGACAGACGTGAAAAATAGCACATTATAATTTATAAATTCTTCTACTTTAATTTATTGACTTTTGACTGTTTGGCGAGGAGTTATCAAGAGCTATTGAATTTGGTCAAACTAATTAAAGGATTGCGATATATTTCTAGTTCAGAAAAGTTTGGTAATGCTACGTGCAGGATTGTCATGTTTTTTAAAGCAATCATCTACTTTTTGGTCATATATGCCATATGCGTGACTCTAGATCTTGTTTAGACTTTGAAATTATTGAAAATAAAGCTATTTCTTTTAATTTATTTATTAATATGGCTGAATTTTATTAGAATAAAAAAAATATAAATATGGAGGGGATTTACACCAAAACCTCGAGAATAAAAAAAAATTGAGAGGAAATGAGCGTAGTTTTATTTTCTGTGCGACGAAACGGTAGAGTTCGTAGGTTAAGTTGCGAAATTACCATAAATTATTAATGCAATCTTAATTAATTGTTAGAATTATAGTGAAACCTCAAGCTTATACCCTGAACAAAAACTGATAACACTAATTCATAGCAAAACTAGGCGGGCGGGAAACTTAATCAATATCGACATATTAATTAACTTACTACTAGAAAATAGCTGTTTTGCGACAGCCAAAACGGTCGCAATGCGGTCAGAAAATGCTAATTTCCGACTACATTCCGACCGAATTAGCGTAGTCGCAAAATGGCTGGTCTGAAAAGTCTAGCGACTGAATCGGTCGCTAATTTGCGACTACAACAGTCTCAAAATCAAATAATAAAAAAGACTAATAAATGATGCCAATTGTCCGTCGCGGTCACAAACTTTCCGACTGACGAGGTCGCAACTGATTTAATTTAAAGTTTAATTTTTAATTAACTTTTCCACTACATCAATCGCAAATGGTATATATAATTATAATAATATTTAATTTTATTTGATTTTTCCCACTATTGTGGTCACAAATCTGGGAATTTTGGACCAAAATACAGTTAAAGCAATACCACCTACCAATTCAAATATACAACAACTAATTAATCTACCATGCTAACTAATCAATCGACCATTGCAACTAATCAAATCCATAAAATGCAAAACATAAATATTTGTAACTAAAACATCCAAAAAGAGTTAAACATTCTAGCATCATTCAATCTAGTCTAAAATATTACAATCATAGTAAAGTGTAAATATTACCAAGTCTAAACATCCAACTACAACAAATAATAATGTCTCAAACATCAATAACCATAACAAACTAAAACTCATTATCCCCGCCATCGTTGCCATTCGAAGGAGCAAATGGACGTTCGCTCATAAATTTCTCCACTAGACTCTGCAATTTATTAAAATTTGCGCGGTCTTCTTTTCGTTCCTCCTTCAATTCTTCAACTTCTTTTCGTAATGCTTCCACCTCTTCGTGATCTTGCGAATAACTCGCATCACCAGACAACAACAATGTCGTAGAACGACCTACAGAATATTGTGATCCAAGACCGTAGATTCTACCTTTCTTTGCGCCACCAACAACCTGCGTCCATATTGAAGCTACATCATTAAGTGACACTTGGGTTGAGCTACCATCCTCGGAATCAGGTTGACTTTGACGCCATTCCTCAAGACGTTGCTGATAGGCTTCCTGAAATTAAAATGGAGTCAAAGCGATACTTGAAGAAATTAAAATGTACGTTTCACAGTTTTCTGATGAAGCATATATCTAAAAAAATACAAACACAGACATAAACAAGAAAATTGTGTAGCTATACTTGATTCATTTATTTCAAGCAATCCACTCGGCAGAGAAGTGTTATGGAAAATGAGAAGGAACAATGAAAAAGCTCTATTTTACTTTTTTCTATGAAGGTAATAAGCTATCTTATGTTATCTTGTTTCTTTATATGTGAAGTAATCACATGCTCAAATTAAAGAGTACAGAGGATAACATGATACTAAACAAAACAAAAAAAGCCTAAACAGGAAATGCATGACAGTTGCTTTGAGGTCTATCAACGTTATAGAATAAATAGTCATTTTGCCTAACACAATGCAATGACAAGGATCCAATCTTTTGACAAACTTAAGTTGGAAACATGCTTTTGCTCAGGAGTCTTTGAGGTCTAATCTTAAAATTTGTATCTTGAGAGCAGCTTCTAACAAGTCATCTTTACAAAGAATTTTAGCACAACTGCATGTTGCAAGACCAGTAAAAAAAACCTCCAATAAACTGAAGAAAATTTCTACTCAATCAGTACACACTAATAGATCATCATTCAGGGATGTATTGTATATGAGATCAACCAGCAAAAGGAGAGAGATGAGAATTGAGCTCGAACATGCTTCATCGAGTAATCAAATGAAAATGCAAGGAGAAAGATGAAACCAAATTCAAGAGCCGTGAAGTCACAAACTGGATATACATTTTCCAAAGCACCTCAGCTAAAAAGACAGGCTCTAGGTGTTGCAAGTTTCAATTGCATTTCAGACATCTCACAAAGTGCTGCTGCACTAGAATATAATCTTATATGAGGATACCAGTAGACAAGTTTTAAGTACAATATCAATTGCACATGTTTAAAACCATGAACCCCAATTTACTGAACAAAAGCCATTGAACATCAAAAGGATCTCTAAAGTGCTCACCAGTCAACCAAGAGGGAAGACAGGACAGAAAACCAAACAAATCCAAACTAATCTCAATACAAACGCTATATTCCTAGAATGGACTATCAACTGTATGTCCTTTACAACATCGACCTAATATCCAACAAAAGTGAAAAGGAAACACCAGTCTGATTTCAGCACAATCCATTCAAATCACAACTCTAGACCACACAACCAAGAGGACTAATATCAGTGCCAATGAGAGGGATACTGTATGCGACATGTATAAAAGTATATACTCTAAATATATCAACACGAAAGAAATTAGGACTTGTATCAAGATTCCATTATCAAGTAGTCCATAAGCTATCCAAACAGCATTCGTAAAATCTTATGAGCCTCGTTAAACTTTTGAATGAAGGGCTAAATGCAAACGACTTAACCTTGCTTTGAGCAGACTTGGCACTTCAAAGAAGAAGAAGAAGAGACAAAAAAGAAATAGAAGGATCTTACATATACTCTTGCAGCACGCGGCTTGACCCATTGTATTGTCCCATCCTTTTTCTTTTTCAAATGCTTGTCCTCAAAGACCTCATCATAAGTCACAACTTTCCCTTTTTCCTTTTCCTGCAAAAAAATTAAGTTAGATAAAGTTCAATTGCATTTAGTTAAAATCAAAACAAATATAATAAGAAAGTTACCATTCTCCTTCGATGGGTCTCCATACTAATTGAACCCCCAGTGTGCAATGAGCAACCCGTATTGGAGGCTCGGGCAGCCTTTGCAGCATTGCTCCTTTTCTTAAATTCTTCAGAAGCCCATACCACGATAAGTCTATCTCAAAAGTCTTTTAGCATCCAACCGGGCTTCTCGCCCTTCTCTCGAGCTTTATAAAGGAGATTTTTAAGCCGATCAGCAGCTTTTTACTCGAAATTATAACTTGTTTGCTGATCATATTTGGCACTCCATGCACACCTTGTCTGCAAATTATTGAAAACATTAGATGAAATATGGGTAGTTTGATAAATAATACAAAATTTATGGATTTTTGTACCTTAAATTGAATCCACATCTGATCTCTGTAAAAATACAATATATGTAGATTCATTAGAGGGAACAAACCTGTATTAAAATTGACATATGTTAAAAATATATTCAACAATACAAACGAATAATAAAGTAATTTCTTACCCAGTAGTCCCATCAGGAATGATAATCAATCTATGAAGGGAATCATATGATACAATCTCTTCAAAAGTCTGAGTCTGTGTATCATCAGGAGCAGGTGTAGATGTACCAATGGATGGGGATGAAGGTATGGTAGAGTCTCCAACATGCAGCCTAGAAATACTAGGAGTGGATGATGACGGAGATGAAGATGGAGCCATAATGAGGAACCACCATTCTGACTAACATGGTAGCTTGGGTTTGGAGGGAATGATGACAGAGGCATAGATGAGGAGCCACCATGCTGACTAGTACGATAAGCTGGCGAAGAAGATGGTATAGTGTGCAAGCTCTGGGAATTAGAGATAGGCTTATATCGAACTGGATCACAAGGGGGCAAAGTGAAAAAGCCAGGTGGCACTGAAGTTTGCTGAGGAGGCGGAGGATGAGGAGGACCCATAAATGGCACAGACGATGTAGTGGGACCTGAAATGTACTGAGGAAGCTGGGAATCGTGTCTTATCTTATTTTTTTTACTCGGCGCCATTTGTGTAACATAAGTATATTAAAAGCATTAGATGAAATATGTTAAGACATAAAAAATGAAAAGAAATTCTTCAGCATATTAAATTAAATGAATAACGAAAACACATAAAAACCAACATGTCAATCCTCTTCACTCCATTGATATTCATTATTTAATTCTTCCTCATCGCTTGTTTCATTTTCATCAAGCAATTCTTCCTCATCGCTTGTTTTATTTTCATGAAATGATTCTTCCTCGCTTGTTTCATGTTCATCGACGGGATCTTCCTCCATTTTGTACGGGATGTTCCTTCCCCAAAATCATGCTGATTTGCTCTATGAGTAAGGACCGAAGGATCATATTCTTCATAGATGCCTTTACTATGCTGCAATTCACCCACTAATTCATCATCAACACTTTCTTGAACACTCGAAATATCATTCTAGTACGCGACTTCTAATGCATTCTCAACTTCTACTCTACCAACAGGCTTTGTTGTTATAATTATCCGCCATGTGGACTTATTCTTGCACAAAGGATAAGGAACATAATACACTTGTTTCACATTTTGTGCAATGATAAATGGATCATAGAATCCATACTCCTTCGTGTGGTTAATTTCAACTATTTTATATTGAGGGTGAACTGTTGTACCTCTAGTAGGTGTTGGATCATACCACTTACACCGAAAGAGTACCAATTTTTTTTCGGCCAACTGAAATACTCTAGTTCTAAAATCTCTTGAAGCATACCATAATAATCAACATCTCTATCACCTTTTACCCACACCCCACTATTATTGGTTTTCTTATTGTTGGACCATTCTTCTGTATGAAACTTGTACCCATTGACAAAGTACTTAGACATCATTCTGACTTTGTTATAGTCAGGTCCCCAAGCTATATCACGCAAAAATGGGTCATTAATTCCATTCGCTTGATTATGAACCTATATAAAGTTAAAGACAAGTTAGAATTTTAAAGATACATGTACTTAATTTGTATCCACAAAATAGAAATTACAAACTCCGTAAACCACTCTGAAAATCTTGGATAAACAGCATCATGCCCGTTTACACCTATAAAGTAACTGCCGGACAAAATTATAACTTTTAGTAGTTAAAATAACTTTGATCTTGTAATAATCGCCTTTAGTATAAATTAAGACTTACTTATAATAAGGTTGGACCTCTGGACAATTCAACAATATATGTGTTGTAGCGGATTTTTTCTCCATCTCAGTCAAATTTCGCTTTTTACTAGTTTTCAGACCTCTACCTGGATGATTGAATATGGAAAATGGTGGCGTCAAAGGATCATTAATACCTCCATCATCATGCCGATTTGGCCTATTTCTCAAACATGGCACATCATGTTCAAAATAATATGAACAGAAAAAAGAAGTTTCTTTAGCCAGATGTGCCTCGCATATCGATCCCTCAGTTCTTGATCGATTTTTTACGGTCCGCTTACATTTTCCAATAATCCTACATAGCACAATGTTTAGATGAAATAATGCTTAATTAAAACAAGTCAAGAAAAATAATTTAAAGTCATTACCTCTCGTAAGGATACATCCATTTACATTGCACAGGCCCTCCAAGTAGTGCCTCTTGTGCAAGATGAATTAGAAGACGTTCCATTACATCAAAAAACCCAAGAGGAAAAATTTTCGCCAGCTTGTTTAAAGTTAAGCAAATGTTACTCTCCATGTAAGCTAAGTTCTCCACCTTTAATGTGCTAGAACACATCTCCTTGAAAAATAAACTTATCTCAGTAATGGGTTTCCATATTCTATCAGGCAAGGCTTTGAATGCAATAGGCATCAAAGATTCGAGGAAAATGTGACAATCATGGCTCTTCATAGACATCAACTTCCCTTCTTTCATGTCAACACACCTGGATAAGTTTGACGCATATCCATCAGGCATCCTCAAGTTCTTAACCCAATTACAAATCTCTCTTCTCTCATCCAAAGTGAATGTGTAACTGGCCTTGGGCTTCTGAATCTTGTTGTTCAAGTATGTCAGGTATAACTCACTTCGCCTATAATATTCCTTTAAGTCCATCCTAGCCTTCAAGTTATCTTTTGTCTTATTATTGACATCCATTATTGTATTAAACAAGTTGTCAAAAAAAAATTTCTCGATATGCATGACATCCAAATTATGCCGAAGAAGATTATGCTTCCAATAAGGTAACTCCCAAAATATGCTCTGTTTAGTCCAATTGTGCGTAACACCATAACCAGGTATCTTATTAGACATTGGAGACTCTGTTACCTTTGGTAGAAACCTAACTCTGTTCCAAATTTATTCTGGGGACAATGGTGACGGTGGCTCCTCAAAATTAGTTTGGTTCTTCATAAATACATTAGTATTTCTCCTAAACTCGTGATCTATAGGCAAGAATCGATGGTGGCAGTCAAACCATGTATTCTTTCCTCCATATTTCAACGTAAATGCTTTTGTGTCTTCCATACAAGTTGGGCAAGATAACTTTCCTGCAGTCGATCACCCGGACAATATTCCATACGCAGGAAAATCATTTATAGTCCACATCAAAGCAGCACGCAATCTGAAGTTTTGTTTAGTTGATATATCATATGTTTCAACACCTTCATGCGACAATAACTTCAACTCGTCAATTAAAGGTTGCATGTATACATCAATCAAACTTTTCGGATTGCGCGGACCTGGAACAATGCAAGTTAGGAACAAATATGAACTTGTCATACACAGCTCAGGAGGAAGATTATATGGCGTAACAAACACTGGCCAACATGAATATGGTGCAGCAGAGACGGAAAAGGGAGTGAATCCGTCTGCACATAAACCCAACCTAATGTTTCTTGGTTCACTAGCAAAATCCGGAAACACCTTATCAAAATGCTTCCATGCTTCTCCATCTGACGGATGACATAGAATACCAGGTGGCCTTCTATTTTTATAGTGCCATTTCATATGAGGAGCAGAGCTCATTGATGCATACAACCTCTTTAACCTAGGTATAAGGGGTAAGTAATGCATCGCCTTAACTGGAACCTTTTTGCTTTTTGAATTTATGACTTTTTTGTAACGAGGTTGGTTACAAAATTTGCAATTTTCCAAGGCTGCATCATCCTTATAGAATAACATGCAACCTTTCTCACAACAATCAATCCTCTCTGATGAAAGTCCTAAATTAGAAACCAATTTCTTTGCTGTGTACAAATCTTTGGGTAGGTCAATTTTATTCGGATTAAGTTCATTTATAAGGCCAATGATAGAGTCCATGCCCGCTTGCGAAATACTTGAATCCGATTTAATACTTAATAATCTAACTACGACAGACAGCTTAGAATGCATTGAGCCTTCATACAATGGACGACTTGCTTCCTGTAATTGTTCATAGAAGCGCTTAGCATCCTCATTTGGTTCAGACTGAGCCTCCGAGTGCATCACAAAAGCATCCCTAACCATTTCACTGAATCGAGAATTTTTAGTATTATTCTCTGCTAATGGGCTACCCTCGCTACCAAAAAAGTTTTGAAAATCGATGTTATCAACACTAGCAACATCCTCTCCATGAATAGTCCACACGTAATAGTTTTCCATAAATCCTTTTTTATAAAGATGAACTTTAACAACATCTGGTTGTAATAACTTTGCACCCTTGCATTTGACATAAGGGCACCTAATCATCCCTTCACTGAGAAATTCATGAAGTATTTTTGCTTTAGCCACAAATTCAGCAACCCCTTCTATAAATTCCTCCCTCAATCTACTACGATTAGGATAAGTTTGATTATACATCCATCTACGATATGCAAGTTCCATCTACACAAATAAATTCAAGACATTTAAAACAATATATATTACTTAGTATGATGCCAAACAATTTACTTATAAAATACTATTTAACTTGTTTTACGAAAAAACATGCGCAGTTGCCACAAAATTGGAGACTAAATGTGCAGCTGGATTCACAGGTACGAAAGTAGGAGTTTGCATCATGAAAACCCAAAGTACAAGAAACCTTGACATTATTACCGCGAGTACAGTTAGCTAAACAGGCAAAGGTCAATAAAGAGCTGAAATTCATTGTTCATGAGAATGTGATGTCAGGAATATGAGCTATTTTCTAATCTCACATATCCATTAATCGGTCGTCTATGGCCAATTACAGTAGACCTACTTTTTTCTATTCTTCTTTGTCATTGAATCATTGAACCTAATTTTGCCACTTAAAATTGGAGATGTCATAATGTATATTAGCCAGTAAAGAAACAGAGAGCAAAACAAATGCAGCAAGACAAGGAATACACATACATTATTCAGATGATAAGGAACTAAACAGATACATAATCGCTAGCAAGAATATAACAGGTGATATCCATCACTAAATAGAGTAAAGAACAAATCTTGATGAGAAACTGAACAGATATATAATCGCTAGCAAGAAGGCAGCTACACTGACTACATAACTACAACCGATTAAAACAAGCGACATCCAAATTCTTAGCAAAAAATGAAATAAAGGTAGAAAAAGAGATATGTGTGTTATTGTAAGGTAAAATTGGTATGCATACAACGAGTTCAACGACATCCAAAGGGGATTTATGGGCCTTGAGAGCATCGACCCACATCTGTAAGCAATTACGGAGGACGAAAACGCACCTTGGAACCTCAAAAGACTGATTATGAAGGAGTAGAAGCCGCAGTCTCCTGCTATACTCTTTTGCTCGATTTAAACAAATTTCAAGCACAGCTATGGTGGAAGCTTTGCTTTTTCTAGGTTTGCCTCTGTCCGCCCGTGCCTCGTCCTCCCGTTTGCCTCTGCCAGCCGCTGAGATGGAATTGAAGTTATCGAAAGAGAGAGACGAGGGAAATTGGGAAAATAGGGCGCGCCAAATTGGGGAATAGGTTTTTGGCCTGAAATTTTGGGGAAATAGGGCGCGCAAAAATTGGGGAATAGGTTTTTCACAAATCTAAAATTAAATTTAGAATCTAAATATTAAATTTAGATTTGTGATTACCGTGGTCGCAAAACCGCTTAAATATTCTTTTACCATTTTAATTTTAACTTAGCGACCGACGCAGTAGCTTGTTTGGTCAATTGATATTTTTGACTTTTTATTCTCTGACCGAATCGGTCACAAAAGTGAATGCAGGAAATTGGTGCGCTATTTTCACACTGCTTTCGTCGGAATAATAGTCTAATTTCTTTTTAAGAAAAGGTAATAAAAATTCAGATTTGTTTTCGACTACCGTAGTCACAAAAGTAGTCCCATTAGCGACTACTTTATTTTCAGTCAGAAATTTCAGTCACTAATTAATGTTTTTCTAGTAGTGACTAATTAATTATTCATAACGCCTTGTAATTAATGTATATCATAATAAATGAAACGCTCCGATGTTGATGAGACATCCCTTCCATGAGAGAGTGATACGCAATTTTAGAGTAGATTCGACTTATTTGCTTATAATTATATTATTATGTGATAGTAGTTTCTTAGTTCTAGGATAAAATTAGTCTCCTTTATGAAGAAAAAAAAAACTAATGTAGACATATGCAATTTGAAAATAATACAAATAAAGTATCATTTTGGCCATAAAGTAAAGTGATAAAACCACTATAATAGAGCCGAATTTAACATTAAACCGACATATCTTACGTAAAATATTATACCATTGCTTATTATGAGTAAAAATTTAGTTAATACAGCAAGACATCATTAATTAATAGCATGAAGTCCAAAAAAAAATAAAACAACCAAGTAGAATAAATAAGAGTGATATTCCTTCATAGTTTTGTTTCATTTGATTTTAAAAAAGAAAGAAAAAACATTCAAAGCACAAAAAAAAGTTCTCTAAAACAATGATTCAAGATCAATTATTTTGTAATCAAATCCAAATATTTGTGTTGAGATTATTCATATATATATATATATTGTTTTGTACGCCGTGTATTACATTGTATTTATTCTTTCATTTCTTTTATTCTCCTTACTTGCAGTGCTTACATCGGATATTAGTAAAGGTGTTAGTTGATATTAGGTATTAGTTTGGATATAGTAAATAGGACATTAATTGTATATTTTCATTTGAGTTGTAAATAATGAAAATCATCTCCCCTTTATAGAAACTTCACTTGTGCTCTCTCTCTCTCTCTTTTGCACGATCTGTATTTCCGCCATTAGAGCTCACACTGAGCTCATGTCTCTTTTCCTCGATTACCTCTGAATTTCACATGGTATCAGAGCATATGCAATAGCCTTAGAGTCTCGTCGTCTTATATTTTGTTCTTCTACTCATACGATTAGAAATTGATTGTTGTTTTTGGGAATTAGGGTTTCTGTGTAGAAATCGATCAATTAATCAATTAATCTCAATGATTCATCTTCGCTACTAACAATTTCATCTCAACTGAGCTAAATCATGGCCAGAGAGGACGAACTTCCGGTGACGGACAAAACAACCCTAGATTCAACAAGTCAGATATACATGGATCCATCGAAAAGCGATGTATCTATGTTAGTTCTGGTAGCCTTTGAAAGAACTGGTTATAGATCATGGAGAGAGGAATCCTTAGAGCACTCTCCGTGAAAAATAAATTAGGATTCATCACCTAAAAATGTAAGAAACCAGATCCTGATTCTGTTAACCTCAACCAATAGGAGCGATGCGATGATATGGTGAATTCGTGGATCTTGAACTCAATGTCTAAGGACCTAGCAGACAACTTGCAATATGTTAACGACGCTAGAGAAATTTGGCAGGAGTTGGAGGACATGTATGATCAAACTAATGGTGCTAAGTTATATCAGCTCCAAAGGAAATAAATGATTTGAACCAAGGGAAGACATTACTAGATATTATACAAAGATGAAGAAACTCTAGGAGGAACTCAACACGCTGAACATACATGCTAAATGTGCTTGCAAATGCACATGTGGAGCAAGAGAAAACATGCATAAAGCTGAACAGGACAGAAGATTGATTCAGTTTCTGATGGGGCTTAACAAAGTGTATACTGTGGTGAGAGAAAGTATTTTAATGATGAATCCTCTCCTAACAATATCCCAAGCTTTCTCCGTTCTCATTCAAGAGGAGAAACAAAGGGAAGTCAAACCAAGTAACCATTTTTCAATGGATTCTGTTGCCTTGAATGCAAGTGGACCAGGAAATGACAAGTTCAAAACAAACTATACTCAACAGGGGAACAATAACACAAACAGTGGATATAAGAGAATTAGCTCAATAATAGACCTAGGCTATTCTGTGACTACCGCAGGAGGCTAGGACACACTAAGGAAAAGTGTTACAACCTTCACAGATTCCCACAGAATTTCAAGTTCAATAAAGAAAGAAGAATTGCATGAAAGGTATTTGGCTCATCAAGTGAGGGTGCTGCAATGAAGGATGATGAAAATGGCTCTCAGGAACAGGAACAGAGTCGAACTATGCATAGTCTAACCAAAGAACAATATGGACAACTACTCATTATCCTGGAAAGCTTTCAAGGAGGAGAAGACAAATCAACAAGCATTACTATCAATGGAGGAGCTGTGAACTTTGCAGGTATCTCAGCATGCTTTACTCATTTTGATTCTAATGATCATTTGTGTGATAGTTCTAGTCCAAATACTGACTCTTGGATCCTTGACTCTGGAGCCACAAACCATATAACATATAACAAATCACTGCTAACCAATATCAAAACTTTAGTTTACCCATACTTAGTCACCCTACCAAATGGCTACAAAGTTAAGGTAACACTGATTGGTGACTAGTTCTAAGTCCTAAATTCAGCCTCAAGAAGGTCCTTTTTGTTCCTAATTTCAAGTTCAATTTGATATCAGTCCATTCTTTGACAGTTCAGCTTGATTGTATTGTAGTATTCACCAAAATGTTTGTATTCTCTACAGGGCCTTTCACTAAAGAGGTCATTGGAGATTGATAAGCCAAGACTGGCTTGTACTTACATTATTCAAGCAACTACAACACTGGTTCAACTTCCCCTAATTCTTCCAGTACATACCCTCCATGTCTTACAAGTAATAAAGATGAGGTACATCTGTAGTCAGCACATCTAGCTCATTTTATTCTTCTAAATTAGCTAACACAAATAAACGAGTTTCTACTATTCTTGTTGCATCCACCATAGTTACCCATCTCATAGTAGTGATACAAGTAGCTCTCTTCCACATTCACATCATTTTGTAAATAGTTCAAGCAATAAAAATGACTCTTGTTTGTCTAATGTTCCCTTTACTACAGAACATTTACTTGATCTTTTGTGGCATAACAGATTAGGAGTGCCTTTTGTCAAAATGAAACGGATTTCCTCTATACCTGTCAATTTTGCACCCAAACAACCTTTTCTTTGTCCCATTGTCCAATGGCAAGACAAAGCAGACTAAACTTTCCTATAAATAACAACACTGACCACTAAGATTTTTGAATTACTACACATTGACTTGTGGGGTCCATATTATGTTACAATACATAACAAATATAAATACTTCATCACCCTTGTGGATGACTACAACAGGTCCACATGGACTCACTTATTAAGCTATAAGAGCAATGCCCTACACACTATCAAGGCTTTCTCTACCATGGTAGAAAACAAATTCAACACTAATATCAAGACCATAAGAACTTATAATGGTCTTGAGTTCACCAGCCTTGAAGCCACTTAATTTTTCCAATCAAAGGGCATTATATATCAAAAAACATACCCATATACACTACAACAAAAAGGTGTAGTGGAAAGAAAACGTAAATACCTATTAGAAACATTCAGGGCACTCTTGTATTAGTCAAAATTTCCCATGCAGTATTGGGGAGAGTGCATACTGACATTGTCACACCTCCTTTTTTACACACCTTACCCGAAGGATAAATGTATAAGGGAGTTTTTTCATTTAAAGTGTCATTAATCGAAATGGGATTATTTATTTGATTTTAGAGTCGCCACTTGGGAAAGGATTGGATTTTAGTGTCCCAAGTTATCGATTTAACTTAAATCCCAAATCGAGGAAAATTTCGACTTCCCAATTGGAGTTTGCGAACCAGAAATTCTGAATAAGGAATTCTATTGACCTGAAGGAAGGTGTTTGGCACCCCCGGATCCCGTGATTCTAGCACGGTCACTTAGATTATTATAAATCGCTAAAAATCTAATTTTTATACATGTTCCAACTTATAGTGCAATTTTAGGATTATTTACCGCTTTTAGTTAAAAAAAAATTTTAAGAAAGTGAACGTCGTTTAAAAACGTATTTTTGGATCACGTCACACGAAATGCACCCGGATCCTCGACACATTCTTATTCAACATTTTCGAATTTGGATTTGGGTTGCATAAAATGCACATCCGTATTTAAGAAGGTAAAGTTATTAAAAGTGCGCCAAGAGCGACTAATGGGTTATTATCTTTGTGGAGGACCGTGAAATTTGCTAAACGGCACGCCCGAATTCTAAGTATTTTCAATTAAGTATTTAATGAGGGCCCTGTGATTTATGCATTTTATTTGGCGATGCTCATCTCAATTTTATTATTTAAAGGTAATCCTAAAGCAAACTAAAATTTTCTATTTCATTGTCTCTAAAAATAAAAGAAGAAGAGCCTAATTAGTTATCTTTATTCTATCCAAACAAAACAGCCTTGCTTAAGTTCAAGCCATTGGGCTTTGGCATTGGGCCCAAAGGATTTCAAGCTGGCTACCCGAGGATCCTTGGCCCAGCTTGGCAAGGAATCAACTCATAATTGGGCCTCAGCGTGAGTCTCACTCACAAGAATTCAAATTATAATTGAAAGATACCAATTTAACAGATAATGGGCCAATCTTTTCACTACTGGACTGAATTCTAATTTTAACGCAAAACAAGTATTACCGGAAACTTCTTATTTTAGTTCTTTGACACTAATTAGCCCTGAATTAACAGTCTATTGAACAATTTATCATTGAACCTACTGAACTTATTGAACAAATGGAACTTAAACAATCATTCTCAAACAAATTGAACCTATTATCACTAGATACCTTCTGAAATTCAAAACAATCTATAACAGGCTAAAGCCATCCAAAACAATTCCAATCTCAATAACAAAACGAAATCTAATTGCACATGATACTAAACTAACCTACAATACAACTGAATGAATACTTCAAATTAATAGTCTCAACAGTCCCAATCACACAATTCAAATTTATGTACATAGCATCAGAATTTAAACCTACACTAACGAGTAAGTCAATCATCACATTCCAAGCAGGCACAGTCTTCAGGAGCAAATGAAGGAGCAGTTTTATTGCATATGCGCTTCGAATCAGCACCAATACAATAGGATAGGAGTTAATACCTGGAATTATGGAAAAAATGAAAGAAGAAGGAGAATCGATAGCAAATAGTAAAGCAGCAGACGTAAACCAGCAGCAGAATCGATTGAAACCCAATATAACCTAAGGATGAACAATGGATGAATAATCAACCAGCGGAATCACCCAAAACAGACTTGACCGACCAGTTTCACTTCAAAATCACACCAAATAGCTCAAATACACCCAAAAACTGACTCAAATTGAAATCCAGGAATCTCTGAAACTTCAGTACTTAAAAGTCAATCTAGGAGACGAGAATTAATGTCTAGAACTCAAATAACCTAAAATGCAATGCAACAGGACTTTTTTTTGGATTTTTCTATTGTATATTTTGTTTGTTTTTGATTTTTTTTGGAAGAAATTAAGAGCTAGTAGAAGTTTGGAATTTGAAATTCAAAATTTGAGCTGATGAATACTTGTGAGAGTGTGGGGGGGGGGGGGG
>MU766435.1:42234-57403 GCA_026770625.1 Nicotiana glauca
TATGCCTATCAACTATGAGTTACAAGATTCTTATCTATAATTCTCTTGAAACTTGATCTTGAGTCTTAACTGATTTTGCTGTAGACTTCGATCTGAATCTTGATGCTCGCAAGTTGTAGGTGTTTACTTCTTCATGCAGCATTGGGTCAAAATAGGATCGGTGGAGCTTATTACTTCAATCAGATTTTGAGCAATCTGCACCCTTAGCTTGCTTGCTTCACATTTGAGCTCATTTCTTTTTGTTCTTTTCTTCTTTTCTTGACTCTGAATTGAGACTCATTTCATCAGTCACCTCGTACCTTATGTCCTGAGGTCAACCTGCTTAAGATACCAAAACAAACAAACGAACGAAATTTTCTGCCCCAGTTTTCACTAGGAAAATTTCGTAAGTAAGTTGTGACACATATCTAAGCAATCGAATCAGGATTGTTTATCCTTGTGAATGGATCCAAGTTATGCTGGAAAATGATCGGGTTATGCCGGAAAAGAAAAAAGGGTCCTCGGGTTTTGTCGGGACGAAAAGAAAAAGGATCCTCAATTTTTGGCCGGGACTTAGAAAGAAAAAGCTCCTTGGTTTGCCAGGGAGATCCTCCATTTTTGGCAATTTTTTGGCCGGGATTTGAAAAGAAAAAGCTCCTTGGTTTTCGCCAGGGAGATCCTCGGTTTTTTGGCCGGGATTTGGAAAGAAAAATCTCCTTGGTTTTTGCCAGGGAGATCCTCGGGTTTTCGGCCGGGATTTGGAAAGAAAAAACTCCTTGGGTTTTGCCAGGGAGATCCTCGGTTTTTTGGTTGGGGTTTGGAAAGAAAAAGCTCCTAGGGAGATCCTAAGTTTTTTTGGCTGGAATTTGGAAAGAAAAAACTCATTGGTTTTTGCCAGGGAGATCCTCGATTTTTTGGCCGGAATTTGGAAAGAAAAAGCTCCTTGGTTTTTGCCAGGGAGATCCTCGACTTTTTGGCTGGGATTTGGAAAGAAAAATCTCCTTGGGTTTTGCTAGGGAGATCCTCGATTTTGTGGCCGGGATTTGGAAAGAAAAAACTCCTTGGGTTTTGCCAGGGAGATCCTCGGTTTTTTGGCCGGGATTTGAAAAGAAAAAGCTCCTTGGGTTTTGCCAGGGAGATCCTCGGTTTTTTGGCCGGGATTTGAAAATAAAAAGCTCCTTGGTTTTTTCCAGGGAGATCCTCAATTTTTGGCCGGGATTTGGAAAGAAAAAGCTCCTTGGTTTTTGCCAGGGAGATCCTTAGTTTTTTTGGCCAGGATTTGGAAAGAAAAAGCTCTTTGGTTTTTGCCAGGGAGATCCTTGGTTTTTTGGCCGCGATTTGGAAAGAAAAAGCTCCATGGGTTTTGCCAGGGAGATCCTTGATTTTATTGGCCGGGATTTGGAAAGAAAAAGCTCCTTGGGTTATGCCAGGGAGATCCTCAATTTTTGGCCGGGATTTGGAAAGAAAAAGCTCCTTGGGTTTTGCAAGGAGGTCCTCTGTTTTTTGGCCGGGATTTGGAAATAAAAAGCTCCTTGGGTTTTGCCAGGGAGATCCTCGGTTTTTTGGCCGGGATTTGGAAAGAAAAAGCTCCTTGGGTTTTTCCAGGGAGATCCTCGGTTTTTTGGCCGAGATTTGGAAAGAAAAAGCTCCTTGGATTTTGCTAGAGAGATCCTCAGTTTTTGGCCGGGATTTGGAAAGAAAAAGCTCCATGGGTTTTGCCAGGGAGATCCTTGGTTTTTTGGCTTGGATTTGGAAAGAAAAAGCTCCTTGGGTTTTTCCAAGGAGATCCTCGGTTTTTTGGCCGGGATTTGAAAAGAAAAAGCTCCTTGGTTTGTTTCAGGGAGATCCTCGATTTTTGTCCGGGATTTGGAAAGAAAAAGCTCCTTGGTTTTTGCCAGGGAGATCCTTAGTTTTTTTGGCAGGATTTGGAAAGAAAAAGCTCTTTGGTTTTTGCCAGGGAGATCCTTGGTTTTTTGGCCGGGATTTGGAAAGAAAAAGCTCCATGGGTTTTGCCAGGGAGATCCTTGATTTTTTTGGCCGGGATTTGGAAAGAAAAAGCTCCTTGGCTTATGCCAGGGAGATCCTCGATTTTTGGCCGGGATTTGGAAAGAAAAAGCTCCTTGGGTTTTGCCAGGAGGTCCTCGATTTTTTGGCCGGGATTTGGAAATAAAAAGCTCCTTGGGTTTTGCCAGGGAGATCCTCGGTTTTTTGGCCGGGATTTGGAAAGAATAATCTCCTTGGGTTTTTCCAGGGAGATCCTCGGTTTTTTGGCCGAGATTTGGAAAGAAAAATCCTCGGATTTTGCCAGAGAGATCCTCAGTTTTTGGCCGGGATTTGGAAAGAAAAAGCTCCTTGGGTTTTTCCAGGGAGATCCTTGGTTTTTTGGACGGGATTTGGAAAGAAAAAGCTCCTTGGGTTTTGCCAGGGAGATCCTCTTTTTGGCTGGGATTTGGAAAGAAAAAAAGCTCATTGGGTTTTGCCAGGGAGATCCTCGGTTTTTTGGCCGGGATTTGGAAAGAAAAAGCTCATTGGGTTTTGCCAGGGAGATCCTCGGTTCTTTGGTCGGGATTTGGAAAGAAAAAAAGCTCCTTGGGATTTGCCAGGGAGATCCTCGGTTTATTGGCCGGAATTTGGAAAGAAACGGCTCCTATACTACCATGATTTGTTTTTCTTTTGGGGTTTTCATTTTTATTTCTTTTCTCCTTCTTATTTTTTTTCTTCTTCCTTTTTATATTTTCCTTTTTATTTAGCAAAACACATGAAAGAATTTGGGGAAACTTCCTTTTTGGTCGTTTTCCTGCTGCAATGCTATTTCAGCACTTGCGCATTTCATTTCTTTTTGGGTTACACCTGCTTCTTGCACGGTTGCTCTAACTAAGACCTGTTTTCAACAAAGAACAATTTGTTAGTTTGAAACGGTGGTTGGTTTTGCGGCCTTGATCATCTCGGTTCTTTGGCCGGGATTTGGAAAGAAAAAAAGCTCCTTGGGTTTTGCCAGGGAGATCCTCGGTTTTTTGGCCGGGATTTGGAAAGAAACGGCTCCTATACTACCATGATTTGTTTTTCTTTTGGGGTTTTCATTTTTATTTCTTTTCTCCTTCTTATTTTTTTTTCTTCTTCCTTTTTATTTAGCAAAATGCATGAAAGAATTTGGGGAAACTTCCTTTTTGGTCGTTTTCCTGCTGCAATGCTATTTCAGCACTTGCACATTTCATTTCTTTTTGGGTTACACCTGCTTCTTGCACGGTTGCTCTAACTAAGACCTGTTTTCAACAAAGAATAATTTGTTAGTTTGAAACGGTGGTTGGTTTTGCGGCCTTGATCATCCCGATTGCTTGATCCCGGCCCCCTTTCTGTTGAGAACTTTGCTGCTTGTTGGCCTTGAGGGTGAATCTCTTTTCCAACCGACCGGGTTCAACTCTCAGTATTTCATTATGACTCGCCCGTGTGGGCTCTGGCCTTTTCACTTTATTCTGCCTTTGCCTTTGATTTTCTTTCTTTTCCAATGTCTTTGCTTCGAAATTATCAATCACTATGGTTAGTCGGGATTGGCCTGACGCACTCGCTGAGGCTGGGCATTTTCTTCGACTCTGACTAGGCGGAGCCCTGTGAAGCCGTCCTGCCACCTTTTCTTTGTACTAGTTACGGAATCAGAGTTAAACCGAAAGGGATTCAAAGAAAAATTATGCAAAAGGAAAGCATATGATTTTAAAGAGAAGTGTCCCTTTCGGGGAAAATAAGGACTTATCTGTGGTGCATGCTGGGTTCAAATGAACATGACATGCTTCTTGGACTGGACGCCCGACCCATACAAACTTTCCAGCTTCTCGTGAACCCATTGATCCGCATTTCAAAACCAGGGAACCTTGCCATGACTCTTTTAGTAATGAGATGTCTTCTTTTCGGCCGACAGCGCCCTTTACGGGTTTTCACCAATCGACCTCTCTCATTTCTTTTCTCACCGTTGCCTGATAGTGCTCTTTGAGGGTTTTCACTAAGCGGACTCTCTCATTTTCATTTTCTCTACTCACCATCGCCTTATGGTGCCTGGAGGTTTTCATCGATAAGACTCTCTCATTTTATTTCTCTCAGTTCGAATCGCATCTGATTGCAACAGTGATGTTTTCACTTCCCTGCCTTTGCCAACCTATCGGAAGGACTTGGATAAGGTTTTTTTTAGGTAAAAAGGATTTTGGATGGAACTACAACTTTGGAACCATTTCGGCGAATTCATGGCCGAACCATTATATCATCTGCCCTAGTTTCAATTTTTGGGAGAAATTGAGATTTTTGTTTTGGTGTGATTGAACCTTAGGGAGAGGCTGCCTACGTATCCTTTCAGAATCAAGTCAAACATAGTTCAGGCAACATTTGTTTTTTTTGTTGTTTTTGTTTTGTTTTATTTTTCTTTTCTTTTCTCTTTTCTTTTCTTTCTCTTTTCTTTTCTTTTCTTTTCTTTTTCTTTTTCTTTTTCTTTTCTTTTCTTTCTCTTTTCTTTTCTTTGCTTTTCTTTTCTTTTCCTTTTCTTTTCCTTTTTTTGATAGTAATTTCGGGTTCCAAAGAGGGTGAACAAAAATACCTAACCGGCTCAAAGGGTTTACGAAGTATTGATAGTGTTTGGGGTAGCGGGAAGTAAAGCCTTCGTCATCTCAATTATACAAAAGCCATCGCCGCAGAAGGTCTAGACATAGCACCTTTTTACTGCATCTGCATTGACTGCTGTTTCAGGATCGTTTCCTTCAATGTCTCCCATATATAGTGCTCCTCTCAGCAATATTTTCCGGATTATATATGGACCCTTCCAATTAGGAGTGAATTTTCCTTTTGCTTCCTGGTGATGAGGGAGAATGCGCCTGAGCACGAGCTGTTCCACTTCAAAATTCTTGGGACGCACCTTCTTGTTATAGGCGTGGGCCATTCTTTGTTGGTACAACTGCCCGTGGCAAACTGCGACCATCCGTTTTTCATCAATAATAACAACTGCTCGAGCCGGGTTTTAACCCACTCGTTGTCCTCAATTTTTGTTTCAACAATTATGTGAAGCGAAGGGATTTCTACTTCTGCTAGTATGACTGCTTCAGTTCCGTAAACCAACAAGTACGGGGTCGCTCTGATTAATATAAGCACTGTGGTAAGATACCCGAGTAATGCAAAGGGCAGCTTTTCATGCTATTGCCTAGAGCTTTGAATCATCTTTCTCAAAATCTTCTTGATGTTCTTATTTGCTGCTTTAAAGGCACCATTGGCTTTTGGCCGATAAGGGGTAGAGTTTCTATGTGTTATCTTGAATTGTTCACATACCTCTCCCATCAGACGACTATTCGAGTTTGCAGCATTGTCGGTAATGATAGTTGCAGGAATTCAAAAGCGGTAAATGAGATTGGAGTGCACAAAGTCTACCACAGCTTTCTTGGTGACCGACTTGAGAGTGATGGCCTCAACCCATTTTGTGAAGTAGTCGATTGCAACCAATATGAATCTATGCCCATTTGAAGCTTTCGGCTCGATCGGCCCAATGACATCCATACCCCATGCAACAAACGACCAATGTGCTGACATCAGATAAAGCTCTGTTAGAGGTGCATAAATCAAATCACCGTGCACCTGACATTGATGGCATTTCCGAACAAAGCTGAAGCAATCCTTTTCCATGGTTATCCAGTAATAGCCTGCTCGTAGAATTTTTTTTGCCAACACATAACCATTCATATGAGGTCCGCACACCCCCGCGTGCACTTCATGCATAATTCTTCCAGCCTCCTCGGCGTCAACACATCTTAGCAAATTGAGGTCCGGGGTCCTTTTGTACAAGACATCACCGCTTAAAAAGAAACCACTCGCATGCCGTCTAATGGTTCTCTTTTGATCTCCAGTGGCTTGCTCGAGGTATTCTTGTGTTTTCAGAAATCTTTTGATATCATGATAATAGGGCCGAATGCTAGGTTCCACCTCGACTGCATTACAATACCTGTGCCTTTCTTTGATTTGAATTTCCAAGGGATCAATGTGGGCATTACCTGGGTAAGGCAACATTGAAGCTAGAGTGGCGAGGGCATCGGCTAGTTCATTGTGACACCGAGGGATGTACCTGAACTCTATCAACTTGAAGCGTTTGGTGAGATCCTCCACATGTTGCCGATAGGGAATGAGCTTAACATCTCGAGTCTCCCACTCTCCCTGGGCTTGCCGGATAATCAAGTTCGAATCCCCCATGATCAATAAGTCTTCAACATCTTGGTCAATTGCCATATTCATGCCCATGATACAAGCTTCATACTCAGTTGTATTGTTTGTGCAGAAGAATCGGAGCCTAGCTATAGCTGGATAGTGCTGACCATTGGGTGATATCAAGATTGCCCCAATGCCTATACCTCTAGCCTTTACTGCTCCGTCAAAGAACATTTTCCAAGCACGAGTGTCCTCCGAGATCGCTTCTACTGAATTTACCTCTTCATCTGGAAAGTATGTTCTCAATGGTTGGTATTCCTCGTCAACCGGGTTTTCCGCCAAATGATCTGCCAACGCCTGGGCTTTTATTGCCGTTCGGGTGACATAGACTATGTTAAATTCAGTGAGCAAGATTTGCCATTTCGCCAATCTCCCAGTGGGCATCGGTTTCTGGAATATGTACTTCAAAGGATCCAACCTGGTTTTGAGGTAGGTAGTGTGGGCTTAAAGGTAATGTCTCAACTTTTGAGCGACCCACGTCAAGGCACATCATGTTCTCTCCAACAAAGTATATTTGGCCTCGTAGCTGGTGAACTTCTTACTCAGATAGTAAATCGCCTGCTCTTTCTTACCGGTTATATCATGTTGCCCAAGAACACAGCCAAAAGAATTTTCCAACACCGTCAGATACAAGAAGAGAGGTCGCCCCGGCTCAGGTGGAACCAACACCGGAGGATTTGACAGATATTCCTTGATCTTGTCCAAGGCCTCTTGACATTCAGATGTCCATTTGATTGCTGCATCTTTCTTTAACAGTTTGAATATGGGCTCACACATGGTAATCAGTTGAGCAATGAACCGACTAATATAGTTTAACCTGCCCAATAGACTCATCACGTCTTTCTTAGTTCTCGGAGGAGGCAGATCTCGAATGGCCTTTATTTTTGTTTGATCTAACTCAATACCTCTCCTACTAACTATGAAACCCAGGAGCTTGCCTGATGGGACTCCGAAGGCACATTTGGCCGGATTCAGCTTCAAATCATACTTGCGCAACCATTCAAAGAACTTTCTCAATTCTCGAACGTGGTCACTCTAAGTTCGGGACTTAATGATTACATCATCCACATACACCTCTATCTCCTGGTGCATCATGTCATGGAAAATGGCAGTCATGGCTCTCATATAGGTTGCCCCGGCATTCTTCAGCCCAAATGGCATGACTCGATAACAGTAAGTACCCCAGGGTGTAGTGAAAGCTGTCTTCTCGGCATCTTCTTCATCCATCAACACCTGGTGATATCCTATGTAACAATCCACGAAGGACTGTATTTCATGTTTGGTGCAGTTATCAATAAGGATGTGAATGTTAGGTAGAGGGAAATTGTCTTTAGGACTTGCCCTATTCAAATCTTGGTAGTCCACACACACCCAGGTTTTCCTGTCCTTTTTTGGCACTGGAACCACATTGGCTAGCCATGTAGTATATCATACTACTCGGATCACCCCCTCCCTTAGTTGTTTTGTGATTTCTTCTTTGATTTTATCACTGATATTAGTTTTAAACTTTCATTGCTTTTGCTGCACTGGAGGACAATCGGGGTAAATTGGCAATTTGTACACCACTAGATCCACACTCAGTCCTGGCATGTCATCATACGACCAAGCAAACACGTCTTTAAACTCAAACAGGAGTTGGATTATGGCATCTCGAGTTTTCTCATCTGTGTGAATGCTTATTTTGGTTTCCCTTATTTCTTCGGCTTTTCCCAAATTAACCGGTTCATTGTTATTCAGATTTGGCATGGGTTTGTTCTCAAATTATTCCAATTCCCGGTTTATTTCCCTAAAAGCCTCTTCTTCATAATATTTCGGTTCTTGATTCATTATTTCACAGTTAGATAGCGTGTTTGAGTCAGGGCATGAAGTCCACAGGCATGTCCTGTTATTTAAAGCCGCATTATTATAACTGAAAAGAAAAAATGAAAAGGGAAAAAATAAACAAAAATCAGAAAGAATAAAGAGAAAATGGATGATGAAATATTGATTTCATTTCTTGGAATTTTGGAAAGATAACAGGGTTTACATTCAGGAATTTAAAGACAAGGAACTAAAAGAAACATTCGAGTTACACCCTGGAATAACTCGAGATGCAGAAAAGTTGATAGGGCTAATCTACCGAGGCTCCCGCCTTATCGGGAATGGCGTAGCCTTCCAATTTTGGAGTTTAGCATTTGGTCCCATGTAGAGCACCTCAGCGGTGCTAGTCCCTTCTCCTGGCTGGACCATGTTGGTTTCATAAAGCATTTGCCTCACAGCTTCATAGATATCTTCTATTTCCTCAGTCGTGAAGACCTCATCGTCTTCTTCTTCGCCATACTTAGGCTTGACAAAGGTTTCATACAGATGTGGCAATGGTTGAGGAAGAACCCATCCTTGCTTCTTTCTTTCTTCGGCCCATTTCTCATCATCCAGGGTAGGGCGGAAGCCTATTCCCAAATACTTTTCTGCTGTGGGTAGAGTTACCGGCTCGGATATTCCTTGCAAAGCTTTTCCCAACCATTTTCCTGGTTTGAAACCATGTCTAATCATTTCTCTGGCCACCATGATTGAAGCATTAGACAGGAAAGGTTAGGGGCACGGATTTCCCTCTTCGTATTGGTCAGCTACCACAATTTCAAAGGCTTGATAGACAATATGATCACTTCCCTCCCTCACCTCCAGGCATGGGATAGATGGGTCACGATATATGGACTGCTCACCTTCCCCGTGGACCACGATCTCCTGATCTTCATACTCAAATTTCACCATCTGGTAGAGGGTAAAGGGCACGGCTCCTGCATCATGGATCCAAGGCCTTCCTAGAAGCAAATTGTAAGATGTAT
This sequence comes from Nicotiana glauca, assembly GCA_026770625.1. NCBI lineage: Eukaryota > Viridiplantae > Streptophyta > Magnoliopsida > Solanales > Solanaceae > Nicotiana > Nicotiana glauca. The sequence continues at coordinate 51,267 of MU766435.1, forward strand.
CCATGTCTAACACTTGGAAAGTTACCTCGAAATCCACTGGGCCTATGGTTAATAGCAAATCAATTTCACCGATGGTATCCCTTTTAACACCATCGAAAGCTCTCACACAAACATTATTCAGACGAATCCTTCCCGTCCCTATTTCCATTCCTTGCAAAGTGGAGAGTGGGCAGATATCAACCCCCGAACCTCCGTCCACCATGACTCGCTTGAAGTAGTAACCCTCACATTTGACAGTCAGGTGCAAAGCTTTATTGTGGGCAGCTCCCTCTGGAGGCAAATCATTTTTACTAAAAGAGAGTTGATTGACAGCACAGAATCTTTCTGCCATTCTTTCGAGTTGTTCGACCGAAGTCTCAATTGGCACATATGCTTCATTCAGAGTTTTCATAAGGATCTTCTGATGTTCAGTGGATTTGGTTACCAATGACAACAGTGACACTTTCTCAGGACACTTCCTCAATTGGTCTATTATTTCATAATCCAGCATCTTCATCTTCTGAAAGAAGGCTTCTACTTCTTCAGCGCTCACCGGCTTCTTAGATGGTAAACGCTTTCGTGTGGCAGTGTTTACCTCCTGTATATTTGAATATTTTTCAACAGGGACTGCTCCTAGGAGTTCTCTCGAAATTTCCTTGACTTTGTATGTAACTACTGTTTGTTGGTAGTTTCACGGCACTGCATAGGGGTCGGTCATGTGCTTCTATGGTACACGTCCAATAACCACTGGCTCACTCGGCCGAGGAGGTTTAATTGTCCCCCGCACCACATTGGCCCTTTTCGGCACATACATTTGTGTCCCCTTCTTCACTTCAAACTTCCTCGGAGTACTCACAACTAGTGGTTTCTCTTGGCGACCTCACGGCACATAAAGAACCCCGTGTTTAGGAGGCACCGGCTCTGCTTTTGTCTCAATTTTATTTTCAAGCTCAGTTTTGACAATTTTATTCTTTTTCTCCCCTTTTTCCTGCTTCGGGGATGCCTTAGGCTTCCTTTCGGCATCGGCAATAGCAATTATGGCTTTCAGGGCCGAATCAAATTCCTAGTCTTCACATATCATACTGATTACCGGCCCGTTTTTGTGAGCGGGTAAAGAGTTATTGGTAACATTCAGGGATTCTTCATCCCTCAACACTATTTTCCCTTGTTCGATCAAATCTTCCACAGCTTTTTTCAATGTCCAGCAGTTGTCACTACTGTGCCCTTCAGCTCCTAAATGATAGGCACAATGGACACCCCATTGATAGGCTGGAGATTTCGGGTTCGGCCTGTTTTGGGGGATAGGCTATAGTAGGTTCATCTGGACGAGCTTTGGGAACAAACTGGAGTAGGGATCACCAATCGGGGTAAAATTTGGTCGTCTAGGTGGTTCCCGAGGGCAGAAGTTATTTTTGGTGATCGGGGATTATATTGGTTTTGGTAAAGAGGCTGGTTTCTTTGGAATGGAGGTGGATTTCGGTTAGCTTATGGTTGCGGTCAGCCGAAAGGTTGAGCATTCATGACCGCATAAGGTGGAGGAGCATAAGTCATATCAGTGTGAGGTGTAATAGTGCTGAGGGGCTTTTTTTGAGAACACCGGTCAAGGAGCCTGGTACCTTCTTCCTTCCGATGCTGCCATCATTGTTTCTTATTTCTTTTTACCCCTAGCCATTCCTCCAGATCCGCCCTGGATGGCTTGGGAGGTTGCTCTTATGGCCGACTAGCTCAAGATTCTGCCCGTTTTTAGCCCATTTTCCACCATTTCTCCGATATTTATGGCCTCAGTGAAAGGCTTACCCATGGAAGACATCATATTTTGAAAATAATCTACTTTCTGGGCCTGAAGGAAGACAGTGACCATCTCTACCTCATCTATTGGAGGCTTCACTCTTGAAGCTTGTTCGCGCCACTTAATTGCATATTCGCGGAAAGTTTCTTATGGCTTTTTCTTTAGATTCGCCAAAGAATTCCTGTCTAGCGCAATGTCTATATTGTACTGTAATTGTCGAACAAAGTCTCAAGCGAGATCATCCCAAATATTCCAACGCGATACATCTCGATCTATATACCACTCTAAAGCGATACCAATCAAGTTTTCCCCAAAATATGCCATCAACAGTTCTTCTTTGCCACCGGCACCCCGTAACTGATTGCAATACTTTTTTAGGTGAGCAATGGGGTTGCCGTGCCCGTCATACTTTTCAAATTTTGGTGTTTTGAACCCTGACGGCAAATGTACATGCGGGAACATACACAAGTCTGTGTAGGAGACGTTTTTCTTCTCGCTCATGCCTTGCATATTTTTAAAGCTTTGCTCGAGGCTTCTCGTTCTCTTTGCCATCTCATCCTGCTCTGGGGCCTTGGGGGTCTTGTCCTGCCCTGGCATAAGCTTATATGGTGGCTGAGAGTAGGTGTATTAAGGATAATGAGGAGGGTCAGCCTGAAAGACGGGGTTCTGGAATGTGAAGACCGAGGGGTCAAAAGCATGCTACGGTAGCGATGATTGTGTTGTTGCAGAGAATGGTGGAGCTGTGAAGATGTTGGGAGAAATCCCAGACGGGAAAACTTGGGGGTGAGCCTCAGAGGGTGTCCCGAAGAAGTTAGCAGTCATAGTAGGTTGCCCCAGAGGAATATTTGGGCGGCTGATGGGGACAGTGGTAACCCCTCCAGATCTAGGGAATAACTCCGGAAATCCGGGGATAGTGCTTGGGGGCTCTTTCTGTTGTTCCAAGCATCCCAAATTTCTATCAATCGCAGGCGCAGGATCCGATTTTCTTCAGCTGTAAGGGATTCAGAGGCCGGGACCCCCGAGATGGGGTTGTCTTCGGGTATAGGGATTGCAGGCAGAGTCATTTCAGATGACATCTTTGTATTTCCTTTGGATCTGGTGAAGTATCGATGCGAGGCCAGCTTACTACAAACCAACCACTGTTTCTAAAAGCTCAGCTGGAAATGGCAGCAACAACGGTTAGTACGAAACAAATAATAGATAGGTAACCGCACATTGGAGTGTGATGCACCTATACAATTAATTGAATATCTACATGTTTGCTTCGGTTGCATGCGTCATCCCGGTTTTTCCTCTTATTCCTTTACTCTTTTCTTTCTCTTTTTGTTTTGTTTTCTCTCATTTTCTTTTCCTTCTTTTCCATTTTCTGCTTTTTCTCTTCTTTGGCCATAGTTTTTCTCTCAATGCCTTATTTTCTTCCTTTGTGTTTCTTTTCTCTCTTGTTTTTTGCCTTTTATTTATTTCCTCGTATTTCTCTTTTTCCTTTTTTTCCTATGATTACGGTCAAATCTTATGTAGATTGCCTACGTATCATGTCCCCGTATGAATCAGACCAAGTGTAGTTCTTTCAAATAAATGCAAATATAAGAAAACAATTTTTGGGAATTTTCAAATTTTCATTAATAACAACTGCGATTACAAAAGCTACTAGACTATTTGTTTTTCTTTTCTTGAAAAAAGGAAATTACAAAAACAGACTCAAAAGCAAAAATACAGACTCGATTAACTAAGAATACATCAAAGCTTCAAATCATGGGGCTCACGGGGCATCATTCGGCATCGCCGCGGGCCTGCATATGAGTCCCCTTCGCAACTGATCTAAATCATTCATGACCTGGCGAACAAATATCATCACTGAGGCAAAGAACGTGGTACGACCCATCCGATCACCGGCCTGACACTTCATAACAATATAGTTTGCAATGCTTTGGACCCTTTCCCTGATTCGGCCCTTTTCTTGGAGGAGTCGACTTATTTGCTGGGTACGAGCCTCTAGCACCTGAGAGTCCTGGAAGTGAAGGTCTTGTAGCAATTTTATTTCCTTTTCCATTTCGGCAATTAACCCATAGCACTGGTCCCTCTCAGCTTGGAATTCTTTGTCCCAGCGGGCTGCCTTTTCTTCCAGGGTATTCATTTTTCTCTTCATGTCGGCAATGGTTCCTCGTAATTTCTCTTCAATTGTTGCACAAATTGAGCTCTTCCTTTAGTCTTCTTGGACCAATGTTCCCGAAGTCTTGCCATATGCGCCTCAGATGTTTCTAACTCTTCCTGTGAGTCCAAGACTTGTTTCTTCAGCCCTTTAATCAACCTTTCATCGGATAGACTTCTTTCTTGGTTCCTGGCATCTATTCTCATTTGCTTAATTTGGGCTTTGAGTGCTTCATTCTCCTGAGCTAACTTCTTTTTATCTCCTTCATTGGCTGCAGTCTGTATACTCTTGTCGAATTTGAGGTCCCGGACCTGTTGCTCCAACTGTCCTATTCTAGCTCGGTACTCTCTTTCCTTGGCTTGCCAATCCCATTGCACCTGGACCCCATCGGTAAGTTGTTGCACGTGTGGCCTTTTAGCGGGTCTCTCCGGGATTTGAAGCCTTTTGCCAAACCATATTAGATACTTGGGATCTACCTCGCCTCTAGCTTGGTCCTGTACTATGGCTTTAGACTCGAGGAACCGACACTCATTCCATATCTTTCGGATTCTGCCTTCAGGAAATGCAGCCTGCGGGCCTAACTCAATGACTTGCCCACTCAGGTCTTCATCATCGTGCACTGTCTGGAATCTTCCAAGTTGTTGCAAAACCCGGTAAGGAGCATAAGGTTGTATGCTTCGAATACCCATCAACAGAATATAGGGGACCTCTACTAATGTGTATACAGCTTCAGTAGCAGGAAGCCACCCATAAGCCCATTCAACTTTATCTGCGGTCAGGGATCTTAAGCATGACGACCAGGCCTCAGTACCCTCAGGGAACTCAATACCTATCACCCGGGTCCCAAATTCTGTAATACAACTCAACCCGGTTAAACCGTAGTTCATATAGCCTGTGCGGTGACAAAGGTGTTCCTGCATCCACAACTGTAAGAGAAAATTGCAATCTTGAAAGAATTTCACGCCTTGCCGACATTTGGTCAAAGCTTGGTACATTCTGCTACAGTTAGGGGAACCACTATGCTAGTAGGTATTTTCATGGCAACATCTAGCATCCCTACAAGGCCGAGGTTTATGTGACCATCTTTTCTCGGACAAACCAAAACTCCCAGAAAGGCTATCATGAAGGCTAATCCCCGTCGGGCTTCCCATTTTTCTTTGGTGTTGGGTTCCTCGAAACCTTTTGGGTTACCATACCGGTGATATAGGAAATGCAATATACAACACCCTTCCGCCAGATGCGGGTCTTGAATATCCCGGCTGATGTTCAACAAATCCAAAAACCTATGAAGGGTTATCGGTCGTGGGGCCAATGGGTATCTACCTCGGAGGTTCCCATTGAGACCCGCGTATCCCGTAATCTCTTCTAATGTAGGTGTGAGTTCAAAATCTGAAAACCAGAATACATTACGGGTCGGATCCCAAAATGGTATTAATGCCTCAATAATATCCTTCCTTAGTTTGATGTTCAATAAATCTACTAGACCGCCCAAAATTTTGACCACAATATCTCTGCTTCCCTTTCCTAAATCATGCCACCACATATGGAGTTTCAAAAAGATCTCGCTCAGGACTGAGAAGGTTTCGATGTTACTTGAAGTCATCCTGCACATTTATTTAAAGGGAATTTTAATGACTTATTTTGAAAACTGGCTATTTTTGCAAAAATTCTTTATTTAAAAAAACAAGGACTTGGTTTTGCGGATACGGCCTTTCAGCACTTCTGGGAGGAAGATTTTAAGGTTGTGCCGCAAACCATTTAAAAATGACTCAGGGTGGCTGTTCTCGCAAAAAGCAGCCTTCTGGTGCCCTTTTGGGGACATTCAGCTTATTTTAACAAGAATGGCATCACCCGGCTTATTTATGACGAAAATTGAAATTTTAACATTTTTTTTTTGGTTATTTTTGCAAAAGGGAGGTTGGACCCGATGAGGGTTGCCTGCGTATCTCACATCCGGTGAGAATCAAACCAGCATAGTTCGGGTAGATTTGTCGAAATCAAAGCTATTTTGAACAGCAATTTTCTTTCTGTTTTTCAAATATTTTTTTCTTTTTTTTTTATTTTTCAAAAATCCGGCAGCATTTCGGTACTATTTGGGCATTGGGTTTTTCAAAACAAATGGGCATCCTCACTTAGTCCTAACACTGCTTATTTTTCTCAATTTTCACTCATTTAGACAAGCCGGTCAACATGCAAAGCCGAGCAAATAAATGCGCAAGT
>MU766435.1:57479-67961 GCA_026770625.1 Nicotiana glauca
TTGTTCTTCTAGGTTTAACCCTAGGTTTATTGGTCTAGACTTGGCTTACCCGAGCGGACAACTCGAGCCGAGGGGGAGGCAGCGTACCGGGGATACAGAAGCTCTGCCGGCTTAGCAACTTATCCAACCTCATTTTAAATTGGGAAAGACTCTAAACAGAAGAGAAGCTACAAGAAGTGCACCCTTCTCCATGATGTAGAAGACTCAGAGAGAGGAAGGGATTCCCGACAGTTTATATACAATTTAACAATATCAAGCTAGTAAAACATTTAGCACGCATAGCATAGAACATGTAGAAAAATCTGATATAACCAAATATAACAATTATACTAAGCTCGAATTCTTGAACCCTGAATTGAAATTCTGGGTTTGTTTCCCTAGCAGAGTCGCCAGAGCTGTCACACCTCCTTTTTTACACACCTACCCCGAAGGATAAATGTATAAGGGAGTTTTTCCATTTAAAGTGACATTATTCGAAATGGGATTATTTATTTGATTTTAGAGTCACCACTTGGGAAAGGATTGGCTTTTGGTTTTCCAAGTCACTGATTTAACTTAAATCCCAAATCAAGGAAAATTTCGACTTCCCAATAAGAGTCTGCGAACCAGAAATTCTGAATAAGGAATTCTGTTCACCCGAGGGAAAGTGTTAGGCATCCCCGGATCCCATGATTCTAGCACGGTCGCTTAAATTATTATAAATGGCTAAAAATCTAATTTTCATACATGTTACAACTTATAGTGCAATTTTAGGATTATTTACCGCTTTTAGTTAAAAAATTTTTAAGAAAGTAAACGTCGTTTAAAAACGTATTTTTGGATCACGTCACATAAAATGCACCCGGATCTTCGACACATTTTTATTCAACATTTTCGGATTTGGATTTGGGTTGCATAAAATGCACACCCGTGGTTAAGAAGGTGAAGTTATTAAAAGCGCGCCTAGAGCGACTAACGGGTTATTATCTTTGCGGAGGGCCGTTGAATTTGCTAAACGATACGCCCGAATTCTAAGTATTTTCAATTAAGCATTTAATGAGGGCCCTGCGATTTATGCATTGTGTTTGGTGAGGCTCATCTCAATTTTATTATTTAAAGGTCATCCTAAAGCAAACTAAAATTTTCTATTTCATTGTATCTAAAAATAAAAGAAGAAGAGCCTAATTAGTTATCTTTATTCTATCTAAACAAAACAGCCTTTCTTGAGTTCAAGCCATTGGGCTTTGGCATTGGGCCCAAAGGATTTCAAGCTGGCTAGCCGAGGATCCTTGGCCCAGCTTGGCACGGAATCAACTCATAATTGGGCCTCAGTGTAAGTCTCACTCACAAGAATTCAAATTATAATTGAAAGATACCAAATTAACAGATAATGGGCCAATCTTTTCACTACTGGACTGAATTCTGATTTTAACGCAAAACAAGTATTACCGGAAACTTCTGATTTTAGTTCTTTGACACTAATTAGCCCTGAATTAACAGTCTATTGAACAATTTATCATTGAACCTACTGAACGTATTGAACAAATGGAACTTAAACAATCATTCTCAATCAAATTGAACCTATTATCACTATATACCTTCTGAAATTCAAAACAGTCTATAACAGGCTAAAGCCATCCAAAACAATTCCAATCTCAATAACAAAACGAAATCTAATTGCACATGAAACTAAACTAACCTACAATACCACTGAATGAATACTTCAAATTAATAGTCTCAACAGTCCCAATCACACAATTCAAATTTATGTACATAGAATCAGATTTTTAAACCTACACTGACGAGTAAGTCTATCATCACAGTCCAAACAGGCACAGTCTTCAGGAGCAAATGAATGAGCAATTTTATTGCATATGCACTTTGAATCAATACCAATACAATAGGATAGGAGTTAATACCTGGAATTATGGAAAAAATGAAAGAAGAAGGAGAATTAGTAGCAAATAGCAAAGCAGCAGACGTAAACCAGCAGCAACACAACAGCAGAATCGATTGAAACCCAAAATAATACCAATATGACCCAAGGATGAACAATGGATGAATAATCAACCAGCGGAATCACCCAAAACAGACTTGACCGACCAGTTTCACTTCAAAATCACACCAAATAGCTCAAATACACCCAAAAACTAACTCAAATTGAAATCCAGGAATCTCTGAAACTTCAGTACTTAAAAGTCAAGCTAGGAGACAAGAATTAATGTCTAGAACTCAAATAACCTAAAATGTAATGCAACTGGATATTTTTGGATTTTTCTATTGTATATTTTGTTTGTTTTTGGTTTTTTTTTGGAAGAAACTAAGAGCTAGAAGAAGTTTTGAATTTGAAATTCAAAATTTAAGTTGATGAATACTTGTGAGAGTGGGGGGGAATTTTCACAAGTTCCAAAACTTGTTTATCAAGGCACTAAGCCTCCCTTTTATAGGCAAGAATAAGGGCAGAAGATTTTGGAAATGTTTACGCATTCCCCCCCCCCCCTTTTTATTTTCAAAAATTGTACCTTAATCCCTAATTCTATGGCTTGTTGCCCAAGTTACTGCATTAAGAATGCAAAAACTTACACTAAGGCCCCCTTCTAAAAGGCCCTAGGGTGTTCTAGCCTTGTTTTCTATCTATGGAATGCCTATACTACCCTCATTTTGGTTCTGAAATTACAGAGTCTTAACAAACCAACCTATTTTGGATGCCTAAACTACCCTTGATTGCCCTTAAAATTACTAACCCTAGTATGTACTATAACCCCCCAGCCCTCTTTTACCTCAATTACCTTTAACTATGGTTGATCCTAGTGAGTCTAAATCAGCTATAACCAATCACCAAAACTGAAATTTGACTCTAATTAATACGAATCATTGAACTAATAAAGCAGTAAACTGTTAAACAATTAAGAATCATATAATAACATTCAACAAACCTATGATTAGCCAAATTAACTAACATCAATAAGCAAACTACAGTACTAATTCATCCATACGTCAAAACAACATGAATTCAATAGGTAATGATTAATCAACGACACTAATTTATGAATTTTGAACTACCATCAGTAAGCACAGAAGAGGAATCAAAAACAAAATTTAAACGGGAAAGCCATCAGTACCAATTACTGCCAAAAATGAAAAAAGAAAGAAGAAAAAGAGCATAAGGAAAATATGAACAAATTGACAGAAATAAAGGAAAATTACATTCACCTAACTAAAGCAATAGGAGAAAACTCACCTATGCAAGTCCGAACGGGACTGGAAACTTGATTTTAAGCATTTTTTCTTCCCAAAGAACAAACGAAAACATTGCTTCGTGACTCGAATCCCATATCAGACTCAAGAAATCGAGCAAAATAGATTTCTAGGGTTCTGTCAGCTCTATGATTAAAATTTTGATCCGTTTTAATGATGTTCAAAGGAATCTAGTTGGGTATTAGGAATGAGGAAGGTTAGGGGATGCTATGGTGTTATTTTGGAGTTGTTTGGAGTCGGCGCCGCCATGTGCGGCGAAGATGAAAGTTAGGGTTTTGCAGATTCAGGGCATTTAGTTGGGATTCGGAGGAAAACAATGACGGATATGGGACGGGGAGATGAAGGAGATGACATGGTGAAAATTTGGGACGATTTGGACGTTGGCCGCCGCCGTGAGGCGATTTCCGGCGGCGACGTTAGGGCGGAGGGCGACGGAGATGATGGCGTTACAAGGTTGTACGCGGAAGGTGATATATGTTTTAGGGTTAATGTAATTTTTTGGACAATTTTATTAAACCCTTTGATTAATGAGGTCCATTAGATGATGGGGGAATGGAGGGTCCAGATTAATGGACGCCAAAACGGCATCATTTTATTTTGGGGGGGACTAGACCGGGCAAAGGGCGTAGGTTTGGGCTATTTTGGACAGGTTTAGGAAGGGGTCTTGGGCTAGGGGGCTGGTACAAAAAATGGCCCAAATAACCTGGCCCTTGATTTAGTTTATTTTTCTTCTTTTCTTTTCTTTTCTTTGTTATTTTATTTGATTATTTATTTATTTCTTTACAAAATTAAGACTAACAAAGCCTAATTTTACTCCCAAACTTAGACTAATTAATTTTCTAAAAATAAACTAAATCCTAATTTGAAAGGAAACTAAACAAAAAGAGAAATTAAAAGAACAAAAATGTAAAAGATTTATTTTTTGTTATTTTTCTCTTAATATTAATTAACTAGTAAAACTAAGAATATAAAATCGAATTATAAATGCAAATGCACTATTTTTGTACTTTTTTTTTATAAATTATGACACCTAAAATGCACACAAAAAATGCAAACAAGGCACAAAATCATGCATTTAATTCAAATAATAAAGAAAAATCCTAATTCTAAGGAATTTATAGGAGTAATTTAAGCGTGGCAAAAATCATGTGCTCACAGACATCTACCTATCTAATAAATAGACTTCTCTCTTCACGACTCAAAACCAAATGTCTGTTTTAACTACTGTACCTAAAGAAACCAAGTTACTCTCATCTCAGAAGTTTTGGCTGTTTATGCTTTCCTACAACTCTCAAAACACACAAATATAAGTTTGAACCAAGATTTACTCCCCATGTCTTTATGGAATATCCCTTTGGGACAAAAGACTAAAAGGTATTAAATCCGGCCACTAAAAAGATGAGTGTTTCAAGAGATGTAGTGTTCTATGAAAGTGTGTTTCCATTTGCTCTTTCCACTAGTTCAAGTAAGGTATACCTTGCATTTTCACAAATAAAGTCACATTTATCAGATGAATTCTTTCCTTCCAATGATATATGGAGTATTCCACACTTAGTGAATGAAAATCACCATGAAGTGTCACCTGGGAACCTGACTAGGAGTGAGCCATTGTCTAAATCAGACCAGACTTCACCTCAACCTAATTCCTTTGATGATGACTCCAGATTTTTTTAGTCACCCTTGGGCAGCCAGATATCAGGAACCTTTCCTGTTGCTGATAGCCCAAGTGAAGTTTTTCCTGCTGCTCCTCACAATCAAAATGTCACAACCCAAGATCAAAGCACTTCAGTCTTAAATCAGAATAAACCTTCGAAAACTTTAAAAATTCCTACTTATCTTAAAGACTATGAGTATGTAATTCCCAAATTTCAGCACACTCATCAGAACCAATCATCCTCTCCAAATGATAGCCAAAGTACACATTCTTTTTCTTTCAGCGCCTCTGTACCCAAGCCTCATGACAATTTACTTAATGCTTTAAATTCCACCAGTCATCATTTGATAGAACTGCCTCACATGAATGTGAACCTAGTTCATATGAGGAAGCTATTGTGAAGCCTGCCTGGCAAGCTCCAATGAATCAAGAATTCCAAGCATTGTATGCAAATAAAACTTGGGACTTAGTTCCCCTTCCAATTGGAAAGAAGGCAATAGGGTGTAAATGGGTGTATAAAATCAAGCATAAGGCAGATGATAGCATAGAGACTAGTGGTTAAAGGCTATACACAACAAGCTGAGATAGATTACACAGAAACCTTCTCACTAGTAGTAAAAATAACAACTGCAAGGGCTTTAATAGCAACAGCAGTCAAGAAGAGATAATAGGTTCTACAATTAGATGTTAATAATGCATTCCTTCATGGAGACCTCCATGAAGAGGTATACATGGAGGTACTACTAGGACTAGTTGTGGAGGCACCAGGTTTAGTGTGCCAATTAAACAAGTCCCTGTATGGACTCAAATAAGCAAGTAGAGAGTGGTATGAGAACTAACTGAAGCATTATGTTCTAGGGGATCCACTCACTCAATGCTTGATTATTCTTTGTTCTATAAGAAAGCTAAAGGCTTAGTAGTGTTTGTAGTTGTGTATGTAGATGATGTTCTTGTCACTAGCACCCATCTATAAGATATTGAATCCTTGAAAACTTTTCTACATAATACCTTTAGGATAAAAGACCTAGGGAGGCTTCATTACTTTCTAGGTTTAAAATTTCAATACACAGAAAAAGGAGTTTTGATGTCATAAAGGAAATTCACTATGGATCTTTTAAAAGAGTTTGGGTGTATAGACTATCCTCATATGACTTCTCCTCTGGATTCCTCTATGAAGTTAAAGGTTGATGAGGGAGCTCCACTGGCATATCCTTCCTATTACAGGAAGTTGATTGGAAAGCTCAACTTTCTCACTAACACTAGTCTAGACATTGCCTACAGTGTACAAAAACTCAGTCAATTTATGTAAAGTCCTAGAGAACCTCATTTGAAGGCAACATACTATGTCTTAAGGTACTTGAAAGGTGATCTATCCTTGGGTATTTTCCTTAGCAATGATACAGATTATAGAGTGAAGGCTTTTTATGACTCAGATTGGGCCACTTATCCGCAGTACAAAAAATCAGTTAGTGGGTACATAGTGTTACTTCGTGACACCCTATTAGTTGGAAATCTAAGAAGCACCATATCCTCTGTAGAAGCTTAATACAGGTCAGCGAAGATGGTTGTTGGTGAAATTATATGGCTGGCCAGACTTATTACTGAACTCACTGTTCCCTTAACCTTGCCTATTCCCATATTCTTTGGCAGCCAGGCTGCCTTACACATAGCTAGGAATCATGTGTTTCATGAACGTACGAAGCATATTAAAGTGGATTGTCATTTCGTGAGAGACCAGCTGCAGGAAGGGTTGATTTCCCTTCACCATGTCCTTACTAATGATCAATTATCTTACGCTTTCACCAAGTCTCTCTTACAGGAATCAAGCACACTATACTTCTTGGCAAGTTGGTAGCGAGCTCCTCACCTCCAACTTGAGGGGGTGTTGAGATTATTCATATATATATTATTTTATACACCATGTATTACATTGTATTTATTCTTTTATTTCTTTTTTTCTCCTTACTTGTACAGTATTTACATCAGATATTAGTAAAGGTGTTAGTTGATACTAGGTATTAGTTTGGATACTATAAATAGGACATTAATTGTATATTTTCATTTGAGTAAAATCAACTCCCCTTTCTAGAAACTTCATTTGTGCTCTCTCTCTCTCTCGTTTGCACGATATGTATTTCCGTCATTAGAGATCACACTAAGGGTGTTAAACGGGTGAGCCGGACCGGACTGGGTTAGATTTTTTGGGACCCGTACGGGTTATGATCCGGGCCGATTACGGGTTGGGGCTTAACGGGTTCGGGGTCATTTGGGTAAAAATTGAACCGTAAAGGTTACGGATTGAGGGGGCCGGGGCGGGCCGGGTTTAGAGTATTTTTTAATTTTTTTTTTTGTATTTTGTATGACTATTGTAAGTTATATTAATACTTTGTATTAATATAAAGAATACAAGGAAGATGGGAAAAAATTGCACTTATAAATTGCAAGTGCTACATTTTTTTCAAAATTACATAATTAAAGTTTGCATTTCAAAAGTAAATTAATATCTTATGTATTTTTATTGTGTACTAAAATATATTTAATGCCTGTCTTATGTATTTTTACATTGTATCAAGTTGTTTATTTGATGTATATTTATGATTTGAGCATTTATACCCTAAATATATACACTATATTTTTTATAACCTAGGATCCGGTATTTTACCTTATATGATACTCCTATATGATTTAAATTATATTTCTTTCATTTTAAATACGTATAAAATATATATGTAGGATATAATCAAGACTTATAAAATATATACTCAACGCAATTTCCACTGTAAAACATACAAAAAAGTGACAAAAGTATTCCACTATTATTACATGTATCATAGTTGCAAATTATGTGTATGATATATATGTTAAATTCCAACAATTTTAAATTATATTAATTAGTATACAATAATTGGTATATTCATGGTATGTGTAAGATATAAAATATTTATACTAGAATATACCACTATTATGTTTTTAAAAATTAGACAGGTATATAAAGCTCCAAAAAAAAAAAATTTAAAAAATTTACCGTTAAACCGGTCTGGGCCGGTCCGGGCCGGGCCGGGCCGATTAACCGGTTTAACGACACTGTTCATCTAACGGATTGTACCGGCCCGGATAACCGGCATTTAAAACATAAACGGAGCAACCCATGTGGCCTCCCTAACCCAGCCCAGCCCAGCCCCCTTTAACATTCGGGCCGGTTTCGGTTTTAACTGGTCTGGGCCGGTCCGGAACCGGACTGACCCGGCCCGTTTAACACCTATAGATCACACTGAGCTCATGCCTCTTCTCCTTGATTACTTCTGAATTTCACACTTCGCAAGAAATATGAAAACGAATAAACTCAAAACAAAAATAAGTTCAATTTATTCTAAAGTGTAAGTTAAAAGGTTCAAATTCCTCGGTTGGGCATTAGAAGTGATTTATTGTAAACGCGCATATAGGCTATAGTCTATAGAGATCAAATATTGCGGCTAAGCTCCCAGATTATGACTACTTTTGTGGATGTTTGAGAGGCAGTCAAAGTATCAGTCTTGGCTTGGGTCGTATAAATTTATCCGCATTAAGTGTTTACCCTAATCCAATAAATATAAAATACGTTTTTGATATTTAATTATGATTAAATGATATATATTTACACTTTATTTTCTTTAGATTAATTATTTTGGCTACGTGTAAACATCCATGCGGGTAGTATTTACCAGTTGGTTTTGTTTCCCACAGTGTGTCAAACAGCCGACACATGTATGAATTCTTGCCCCTTTACGAGGAAAAATTTTAATTTGTGTCTCGTGCAACTAACACTAGTTGTATGAGGCATATTTTTATCTCACAATTTTGTGGACCCAGATTTTTGTGGATCTAGAAGTATAAGATTAGGGTTCACAAATTTGTGAGACAAAAAGAAACCTCACACAACTAATGTAAGTTGTGTGAGGCACACAATAAATATGATTTTACTCTTTCCAACAATTCTGGCGCTCCTCTTCTTTCCCCTTAACAAATCTAACTTATAAGTATTTATTTTTTATCTTAAAAAGTCACTAAACTTTATATCTATTCCTCAAATCCGAAGGGAGAAGTTTGACAATTAATCTAAATTTGGGATGAAGTGTATTCAAACTATTCATACACTTTGGATATGTAAACACATATAGGTCTATCTATAACGAAGGAGGAAGTTTTTCATCATGAAAAAATTGTAAATAAGGGAAAACTTGAAGTCATTTTAAATTGTCAAACAATTTGGATAGTCATAACTCATATATATTCTTCAATTTCTTTTTCTCTAGAGAACATAGAGTTTGGTCAACAATAGCAAAATAAGACCAATGGGGCAATAATCGTGGAACTATTCAACAACAATACACCAATTCTGATCATTGATTTTGCTGCTTTAATTTGTAGGCAACTAGGCAGGGAAATCTTCAAATTCTTCAGTACCTGACTTAAAAAATCAACATGCAGGAACGATATTCAACTAAGGAAAGATCTAATTGCTGGTTGGACGTCTATTTTGCCCTTTCCCTCCCTTGGTTATTTTCTTTACAAAATGTCAACTCCTTTACAGGCTCTCCGCTGAGGGGTTCAAAATGAAAAAAGTCAAAAAAAGAATGTAGCAAGTGGGAATTAAACTTATGATCTTACAAAAAATTTTAACCTCTTGACTATTAAGCTACACTTTTGAACTGTGTCAAGGGGATTCAAAACTTAATATATAAAGGTTAAAAATAGATTTTGCCTTTGTATACGGTCGAGATCGAATGCCTTCGATCTATATACTCAAAAAGTCGTTCGTAGTCCGGGTAAGACCAAGTTCGAGCTCGAGGAACGAGACCCGAGTTCGTAGGCGGGGCACGATGCATACCAATGTCGAGTATGCTCGACCTCGAAATAGTACCGTTATGGATTTGTACCAGAGCAAGTTAGATTCCTGCGACGTCCCCAAAAATCATGGCGTGAATTCCGGAATATATATGATTGTACGATTCCGTACTAGGGTGTTAAATAATTGTGACAAGAATATTCCTTACGGTAAATAGATTATTCCTTATTTAGGGCTCCCCTATTATATAAAGGGGACCCCAATCATTTGTAAGACATCTTATCATCACTGAGAAAAGAATATACTTTCTACCTTTTTGCCTACTGCTCATCAACATTGTCCTTTAGCTCCATTGTTCTTACTTTATTTTTATAACTTAATTGTTCTTACAGCCCTAAGCCACCTCAAGGTTGTGAGCACGTGATTTTTGCCCCAAACAAATTATTTCAAAAATATATGCAAAAATAATTTTTGTGTGAAAATACCAGGATTTATTTTATTTTTGAAAAATAAAGCAAAGAAAATCAAAATAAAATACCATTTTTGTATTAATTAGAAAATATCAAAAAATAGAAATTAATTACTCTTTAATTCTAGAAAATCAGAACATTAAAAGAAAAATACAAAGAAAATACAAGGAATAATAAATACAGGAGTAATACAAAAATACAGAAAAGAAAATAAATAAAAAATATAATACGAAAATACAAGAAAATACAAAAGATAATACAAATACAAAATACAATATGTAATACAAAGAAATTGG
>MU766435.1:89526-154468 GCA_026770625.1 Nicotiana glauca
GAAGCACCGTTTAGCTAATTTCACGGTCTTTCCCAAAGTAATAAGACGTAGATATCTTAGGCACAATTTTAATATATATTCTCAAGTACGGGTGCAAATTTATGTGACCCAAATCCTACTCTCAACGAAGTCGAAATGTATTTAAAGCCACAGGCGTACTGGTACGGTGTGTTTAAAAAATGCATTTTCACGACGTTGCAATTTCTTAAAATTGAAAAGCGGAACACTAATGCACATAATTGAAATATATAATTGAAATCAGATAAAAGCAAATACAACAGTTGAGCGACCGTGCTAGAACCACAGAATTCGGGAGTGCCTAACATCTTCTCCCGGATTAACAGAATTCCTTATTCGGATTTCTAGTTCGCAGACTGTAACAGAGTCAAACTTTCCTCCGTTCGGGATTAAACCGGTGACTTGGGACACCATTATATTCTCAAGTGGCGACTCTAAAAAATTTTAAATAATTAATCCCCTTCCGACTGTCCTTAAATTGGAAAAAACTCCTCTACGCCCTTGCGGGTATAGTAGTGTTAAAAAAAGGAGGTGTGACAAAGGTTACTAAGCTCGAGGTCGCTGCTACTAAGTAACATTGGTTTGATCCACTTCTATCTTTCGTTTCTACTTCATATTTCTTGATTATTAATTAGTATTGAACTAAATCACATATCTTTAAAACTACTGATCAAATTTAATTGTTACTCGTATTTTCAAGGTAAACAGTTTGGCGCCCACCGTGGGGCTAAAGATAATAGTAATTATTTCGTTACTGATTTTTATTACACACGTTGTTTTTACACTTTTTCTTGTCAAGATTTTTTTATTCTTAGGATGAAACATGTCTAGCTCTCAAAACGCACCCATTCACGACAACGAAGGTCTTAGAGAAAACAGCAACGCAGGAGTCGGTGTACCACTGGTAAACCTAGGGGAAGTGCCAAATATGGAACATGTTGATGTTAGTTCACACATTTCTCTAAATGCAGATCTAGGCGCGGACCCTGAAGGAGATGTACGCAGGGAAGCCCAGGCCGATGGCCAATGAACACAAGGAATGGAAGAAGGAAAAGTCAGCCTCCAAGTGATATTCAAGATGCTGCAAGCCCAACAAGCCGCCATCACTCAACTTCAGAGTCAGAATAGAACTCCAAACACAGCCGAACTAGTGAACACACGACGTGCTGAACCAGCGCTTGAAAGGCCCAATGAAAGCTGCTCAGGGACTAACCCCATGATTATGAGAATGCTCGAGGAACTAAGCAAGAGGATTGAGTGAGTAGAAAAGAAAATTAAAGAAAATGAAAAGAAGGTAGAAACTTATAACTCCCGGGCAGACCAGATACCGGGGGCACCCCCAGTTTTGAAAGGTCTAGATGCCAAGAAGTTTATACAAAAACCATTCCCCCCGAGTGTGGATCCGATGCCCATTCCCATAAAGTTTTCCATGCCCGATATACAAAAATATAACGAGACAACTGACCCTAACAAGCACATTACTTCATACACTTTTGGGATTAACGGAAATGATTTGAATGACAATGAAATCGAGTCAGTTTTGTTGAAAAAATTCGAGGAAACACTATCAAAGGGAGCCATGATTTGGTATCAAAACTTAGCTCCTAACTCTATTGATTCATTTGCTATGTTAGCAGATGCCTTTGTAAAAGCACATGTCAGGGACATAAAGGTGGCCACGAGAAAATCGGACGTCTTCAAAATAAAACAAAGGAATGTCGAGATGCTAAGGGAGTTCGTGTCCCATTTTCAGATGGAAAGAATGGAGTTACCACCGGTCTCCAATGATTGGGCAGTACAGGCCTTTATGCAGGGTCTAAATGAAAGAAGTTTGATCGCGTCTCGGCAGTTGAAGCAGAACATGATCGAATATCCAGTTGTGACATGGTCGGATGTGCACAATCATTAACAGTCAAAGATCAGGGTCGAGGACGACCAGTTGGGAGCTCCCTCGGGTTCAGTCCATCCTAACAGATTTAGATCCAAGTCCCCGAGGGACAAAGACCGGGAATCAAGATTTAACAAAGAATGGTACCAGCCATATGCCGAACAAAGAAACAACAGCCCGAGCCGTAACACTCCTCGGAGCAATCGGAGAAATGACCGATGTTGAAATTCTCGGGGAATCATGAGTCAGAGCGTGTTCGATAAGCATACAGATCCCGCTGAGGACCCTTGATTATCAGAGTACAACTTCAGCGTAGATGCATCATGGATTGTCTCAGCTATTGGGAGAATTAAATATACCAAGTGGCCCAGACCAATACAGACCGATCCTTCTCAAAGGAACCCGAACTTGATGTTCAAGTATCAGGGCATACATGGTCATAGGACAGAAGATTGCAGGCAACTAAGGGAAGAAGTGGCTCGGTTGTTAATGAGGGCCACCTTCAAGAATTCCTAAGTGATCGGGCTAAGAGTCACTTTAGGGAGAGAGATTCAAGGAACAATGAACAAGAAGAACCACAACATGTAATCCAAATGAACATTGGTGGAAGCAATATCCCTCAACGACCTGTGTTCAAGCGCACCAAAGTATCAATCACTAGAGAAAAATAGACTCGGAGCTATGTGCCCCAAGACGTCTTATCATTTTGTGACGAGGAAGCAGAAGGCATATCTTAGCCTCACAACGATGCCATGGTAATCTCTATCGTTTTTAATAAAATTCAAGTTAAACATGTTTTGGTGGATCTAGGTAGCTCAGCAAACATAATCAGATCGAGGGTCGTGGAACAACTCAACCTACACGATCAGATTGTACCTGCATCCCGGGTCCTGAACAGCTTCAACATGGCAAGCAAAACGATAAAGGGAGAAATTATATTGCTAGTAAACATAGTCGGGACCATACAAGATACGAAGTTCCATTTCATCAAAGGTGATATGAGGTATAATACGCTCCTCGGGAGACCATGGATACATAACATGAGAGCAGTGCCTTCAACTCTTCAATAGATGATGAAGTTCCCAACAGAGGAAGGAGTGAAAAGAGCAACATGCTACAAAGAAGATATTTGTGATCGAGGAAGTGGTGCTAATACAGGAGCCAACAGCCTCAGAAAAATTGAGCATCGGAGGAAAACAGGCAGCCAAATAGCAATTACCGCCTCCAGCCTCGATGGAATCGGAGCAACAAGTAATCGAAGACGAAGATAAGGATTTCCTTACTCCCCGAACCTTCGTTGTTCCCGAAGAATCTGATGCAACCAAATCAACTATTGAGGAGCTGGAGCGGGTCATTTTGATCGAATACATGCCCAAGAAAAAGGTATACCTAGGGATGGGATTGACTCCCTAACTCAGGAAAAAACTCATTCAATTTCTTATTGATAATATGGATTGCTTTGCTTGATCCCATTTAGATATGACAGGGATTTCACCAGAGATCACCATGCATCGGCTAAGCACCGATCCCAAGTTCAAGCTGGCGAAGCAAAAAAGGAGGCCTCAGTCCGAGGTAAAGCATGCTTTTATAAAGGACGAGGTAACCAAACTCCTTAAAATAGGATCTATTCAGGAGGTAAAGTGCCCTGAGTGGCTAGCCAACATATTTGTAATTCTTAAAAAGGGAAACAAACTTAGAATATGCATGGACTTGAACAAGGCTTGTCCGAAAGATTCTTTCTTACTGCCCAACATCGATCGTATGATCGATGCAACGGCCTGCCACGAGACCCTAACTTTTCTCGAAGCATACTCCGGGTACAATCAGATTTAGATTAACCCAGGGGACCAGGAAAAGGCTTCGTTTATTACAAAATTTGGGGCTTATTATTATTATATAATGCCTTTCGGGCTAAAAAAACATGAGCTATGTACCAACAGCTAGTTAATAAGAAGAATAAATAGGTAAAACAATGGAAGTTTACATTGATGATATGTTGGTAAAGTCCTCGCGCGCAGAGGACCATTTGACTCAATTGTAGGAAACGTTCAAAATCTTGAGAGAATACAACAAGAAGCTTAACCCAGAAAAAATTTCCTTCAAAGTCGGCTCGGGTAAGTTCCTCGTCTTTATGGTGTCGAATAGGGGCATTGAAATTAACCCCGATAATATCAAGGCCATCAAGGAAATCATGGTCATGGATAGTGTGAAGGCCATGCAAAGGTTAACAGGTCGAATAGCTGCTATGGGTCAATTCATCTCGATGTCATCAGATCAGAGTCACCGGTTCTTTTCCTTGCTAAAAAAGAAAGTATTCTCATGGACCCCAGAATGTCAAAAAGCCTTAGAAGAATAAAAGCGATATCTATCGAGCTCACATTTGCTTCACACCCCAAGGGTAGATGAATAACTTTATCTATACTTGGCAATGTCCTAGATAGCAGTAAGTGGAGTACTAGTTCGAGAAGAGCAAGGTACGCAATTTCCTATTTATTACGTAAGCCAAACTCTAGGAGATGCTCAAACTACGTACCCTTACTTAGAAAAGTTAGCACTTGAATTGATAAGCACATCTCGAAAGTTAAAACCATATTTTCAATGACATCCTATATGTGTACTAACCACCTACCCCTTTCGAAATGTTTTGCATAAGCCCGAGATATCGGGCCAATTGGCCAAATAGGTCGTCGAACTTAGCGAGTACAATATCGAATATCAACCCCAAACGACCATCAAGTCTCAAATACTAGCTGACTTCGTGGCCGATTATGCCCGAAGTGGAGAAAGAACTCCTACCAAGCTCGGGTACAATATCGGGGGTATGGACCCTTTTCACAGACGGCGCTTCGAATGTGAGGGGTCCGGGCTCGGCATTGTTTTAAAGCTACCCACGGGTGATACCATTAGACAATCTATCAAAACTCCTAGATTAACTAATAATAAGGCCAAGTGTGAGGCCATGATTGCAGGTCTCGAGCTAGCCAAAAGCTTGATAGTAGAAGTCATCGAGGCCAAATATGATTTTTTGTTGGAGTTAAATCAAGTAAACAAGAGTTTCGAGGTCCGAGAGGATAGAATGCAATGGTACCTGGATATGCTACAGGTAACTTTGCACCACCTCAAGGAGTGGACTCTGGATCACGTACCTCGAGAAAAAAATAGCAAGGCTGATGCACTTGCTAATCTGGGATCTTTGGTTGAAGAAGATAATGTCGTATCGGGGACTGTCGTCCAACTATCAAAGTTTGTGGTTGAAGAAGGTTATGCCGATATAAATTCAACAAGCTTAACATGGGACTGGAGAAATAAGTATATCGACTATTTGAAAAATGAAAAACTCTCATTGGACCACAAATAATCGAGGGCCCTACGAGCCAAGGCTGCTAGGTTTACGTTAGATAATGATGGGACATTGTACCGAAGAACATTTGATGGACCATTGGTGGTATATTAGGGGCAGGGGACATCGATTATATTCTACAAGAAATCACGAAGGCACTTGCAGGAACCATTTCGGTGCCAAATCTTTGGTCCACAAAATTACCAAAGCAGGATATTACTGGGACAGCATGGAAAAAGATACTAAGGAATTTGTCAAAAAATGTGATAGGTGTCAACGATTTGCACCAATGATGCATCAGCCCGGAGAACAACTCCTGTTAGTTTGTATGGGTCCACCAAATCATACGTACCTGGTCCTCTACAAGTTTCTACTGAGAGCACTTAGTAAAGCAGTAAGTAAATGAGCCAAAGGATTTTTATGTGGAAAAATCCCGCACAAGGGGATAACAAAAACCATGACCTACACCTGTAGGCTGTTAACTTTACTAACTTGTATCTTACCTATTACAAGCCACTTTACAATACTTCCTATTGCAAAGGATTTACTCAACTAACTTGTGGTACCTTTACCATAAGCCACTTTGTGACTATCCTAGTTACAAAGTCTTTTTCTAACTTGTAGTGCTATCACCACAAGCCACTTTGTAATTCTACGATTACAAAGACTTTTCTTTATGACTAAATCTAGACACAACCTAAGCTCAACGAGTCTAAGGATTTACAAGAGGATTCCTAATCAGTATGCTTCTAAGTAAGCAATTTAGAAGATATAGTAGGTATAATAACAAGGTTACAACTCAACTAGGACAACAACAATAAATCTTTTAGGAACTGGTCCGTAGTGTCGTTCAACCTTGTTCTTCAAGCTTGAGAGAATGATCTTTTTCTATTTTTGCAAAAGTCTTGAATGAGAAAGAGAAACCTTCCAGTGATGTTTTTGTATAAAGCCTCTTTGGTACATCTTGATCACATCACTTGAAATGATGTGAGTACTTTGTTTGGTTAGGTAATGAGTGGGTTGACAGTATGGTGCGGTGCGGCAGAAATAGTGCCGTCAGTCACTTTAGTTCTAGCTGTGTCCAAATGACTCTGTACTACTATATAGGAACCCTAGAAGCATGAGGTCCTTGTTTGGTTCCTAGCTCCTGAATCTGTAGCAGTTCATCTTTTATCGGAGTCCGTTGAAGTTTGCAGCAATCCAAAGTAGGTCAGGTTCCCTAAATGGTTCTTATTAGAAAGTTTGTTAGATCATCAAAATATAAGTCAAGAGTATTTAAGATCTATCAGTTTCCCCCTTTTGATGATGACAAACTTAAACAGTTACAAGTTTAGAATTAAGGCAGCAAAGAGCAGTGTCAAAGAGTTCCCCCTGAGACGATGCCCTAATGTTTCAAAAATCTTTCAATTCATATATAAGAACCAGTTCCCCAATGTTGTTCTCCCTAAGTCCTATAGTAGTTCTTTTCCCCCTTTTGGCATCATTAAAAAGAATAAAAGCACAAAGAAGTCCAACCAAGTTAACCCATGCCACATATGTGCACACTAGCATGAGGAAAAATAGAACATAAAGAGAAAGTACTAGACAAAATAAAAGAGGATTTATATTAATAAATTTTTAATATTCCTCTTCCTTTGAAAAAAGGAAAAGGCAACATTGGACTTGAACACAGGAGCAGTAGCAGTTGTACATCCCAACCAATCAAAAAAAAGCAACAAAAACATCCACTATCCATCAACATAAACAGAAGAAAAAAGGAACATATCTTGATAATTGGTCACTGAAGGGAAACTTAGGGGGAACTAGGAGTAAAAGGCTTGGAAGCTGCAGCAAGTGTCTGGAGAACAAGGTCTATTCGGACGTTTCCTGACTTTTGCTCGTTGAGCAGTTTAGCCTTCAGGTTCTCAACTTGTGCCCTGAGGTCAGAATTTTCTTAGGTCAAACGAATCACCTCATCATTCAAAATGGGAACCTTTTGAGCTTACTGCCCTTCCAGGATAGCATTTCTGGCCTTCAATCAACGTATCTTCTCATCTGCGCTGTTCTGGGCATTGATGAGCTGAGACACAGTTGAAGTGCTTCATATCCCCCATACTTTTCAATACACTCGCACTCTTCCAAGGTTTTCTGTGAGAATGTCTGCTTGCGGGTCCCTAATTTACTTGTTCCCAGTGGAACCTCAAAGTATTTGAACACTTGTATGAGTAAGAATCCATAGGGAAGCCCGTGATTGCCATCTTTGAAATCAGCCACTTTCTGCATATGCTCAATCATTATGGTAGGCAGACTCACCGAGTGGAAACCATCCAATTCCTCTATTAAGAATAAATCTGATTTGGAAGTGACAGATTTTCGTTCTGCTCGAGGCAACAGGATTTTGTTAACCAGCTCAAACAACAACTGGTAGATAGGAAGTAGTGCTTTCTTATGGATCTGGTCCCCTTTCTGATTTGAATTATCTTTCACCACTGCATTTCAGAAGTTGTACTGGAAAACATCTCGAACACTCATCACTCCAACTGTAGGAACTTGCAAAATTTCTCCAAGCACTTGCACGTCAAAGACAATGCCCACACCATTTACCAAAGCACACACATGGTCAGTATTGACTGGAAACATACTGGCGAAGAAACTCTGGACCTCCTCCTCACACACTTTAGGAGAATCTACGTAGAAAAGATGCTTCCACTGTTGAAACTACACCATTTCCAGGATTTGGCGCATTTCGGCCATGTTTGAGATTGTGGTGTCAAATGTACGCCCCAACAGAACTTTCTGATGCCTCAAACACTCAGAGCCCAGGCAGACCTCACTTCGTGCTTTCTTTTCAGGACTAGGTTCATCAACTGTTTCATACTTGCGTTTCCTATGCTTTTCTCCACTGACTTAACTTTTCCCTTTGTACTTGACACAATATCCTTATCACTCACTACCTTTTTCATTTTAGACTTAGAAGTAGACCCTTTTCTCAGGGAAATAGACTCAGCCTTTTTCGAGAACTACCTTACAAGGGAACCGGGTTCCTCAGGAGTTCCTTCTTCAAACTCAATGACAGATATAGCTTCATCATCTACAGGTACACCATCCTTCACCAACTTTCTTATTTTCTTCTTGCTACTTTTTTTTGTCTTTTGGAGTGCAGAATTGTAGGCTACTTTGACTTGAAGCCTGGTGGTGGGGTGCTTGATTTTAGACTCAAGGGTGGAAACAACCCTTCTCTTACTTATGAATGCGTAAGGGGCCACGTTGTCCAGGTCTTTTTCATCAGTAGATTGCATCTCTGGTCCTTGAATTTCTAGGGGTACAGCATCAAATGCAGGAACAACACTGTCCTAGGGATGAGACCTCTAACCTGGGTCCTCCTGAGAGGGATTAGGTTCCCCATGGGAACCCCCAGTAGTGTATGCTACTGCATCTCTTTCAATTTCCATAATGGCCCCTTCTTCCCTTACACTTTGTGATGCGTGTTTCTAGGAAATGATCGTATGCAATACCCCATCAACGGATACCACTAACATAGTATTTTCTTCATCAACCGGTGTTTCCACAACCATGGAGTCGACTGCAACAATGGCAGAGCCTTTTGTGAACTCAGTATTTTGACCTTGTTCTCCACTTAGGGTTTGACTAGTGTGGGCAATAGACGAGGAAGAGAACGAAAGAGTAGTTTTAAGGGTTTCTAAGTTGGAAAGAGGATGGGAAACTAGGGAAGGTGTGATTGTAGCAGTAGGAGTGATAGAGGGTTATACGGACTTAGAGACCGTGAGAGGTTCCATAGACGGGTTAGAGATAGTTACAGATGAGGTAGAAAAATTGGAGGTTTTTTCAGCCATTGGGAGAGGTGGTGTGATGATCCTTTCCTTGTTGGGTGAGGTTAGAATAGGGCTTCTGGTTAAGAATGGAAGAATAGAGGGGTTTTTAAACAGAGAGGATAATTATGAAGGGAGAAGAATAGGAATCGGTTCTGAAACAGCGGTTGGGCGTGAAGAATTGTGATGTTTTAGAGGGAGATGGAATGTTTGAATTGAAGGGATGTGACAGCCGGATCTGAAAAGTTGATGACATGGAAGTTGTATTTTGTACCTTTTAAGACATTTATTAACTGATGCACAGAACTACTAACCTTTAGTACAAGAACCTGGTTCTTGAAAAAAACATTTTCTTCAAGCTCCCCCTTTTCTCTTTTTTTTTTTAAAAAAAATCAATCCTCTTTTATCAGTCATGTACTGCATCTACTGCTTCTATGCTCATCATGCGTGTTTACCTGCAATGATATTGAAGTGAGTTAGACAGGGACAGAACACACTTTGAACCCATTATTTCTTAATAATAGGAGCCAACTCAAAAAGGAATCAGGTTCTTAATTTGGCCTCAACAGTCCTAGCTTTACTTTGTTTCTTTCGAATTGTTCCCTACTTAGTGCCTTGGTGAAATGTCTGCAATTTGATCTTCTGTGCTATAGAACTTCATGCATATCAACCTTTTCTCTACATTATCTCTTAGAAAATGATGCCTCACATCAATATGTTTGGTCCTTTTATGTTGAACTAGATTCTTTGCCATGTTGAGTGCACTAGTGTTGTCATATAGGAGGGGCACACTCTCAGTGAGAACTCCAAAATCCTCCAATTGCTGCTTGATCCACAGAAGTTGAGCACAGCAGGATGCTGCAGCTACATATTCAGCTTCAGCTATTGAAAAAGCCACTGAATTTTGCTTCCTTGTACCCCAAGAGATAAGACATGATCCTAAGAAGTGAGCCATCCAAGAAGTGCTTTTTTTATCCACAAGATAGCCTACATAGTCTATATCAGCATACCCAATTAGATTAAAATTGTCACCTGATGGATAGTATAGCACCAGGTCCTGTGTGCCTTTAAGATACCTCAGTATTTTTTTAGCAGCCTTAAAGTGAGATTCCTTGGGATCTGATTGAAACCTCGCACACAACCCCACACTGAAAACAATATCACGACGACTGGCAGTGAGATAGAGAAGAGACCCAATGATGCCTCTATACATTATTTGATTTACATGAGATCCAGATCCATCTATGTCTAGTCGGGTGTCAGTTGCAATGGGAGTGTCTATCACTTTTGATGCTTCCATGTCAAACCTCTTCAAGATTTCCCTGATGTATTTTTGCTGGCATATGGAAGTACCCTATGGGGACTGTTTCACTTGAAGACCCAGGAAGAAATTTATTCCACCCATCATGCTCATTTCAAATTCACTTCCCATAAGTTTTGCGAATTTTTCACATAGAGAGTCAGTTGTTGCTCCAAAAATGATATCATCAACATAGACCTGAACAATGAGCAGGTTCCTTCCTCGTTTCTTTAAGAAAAAAGTGTTGTTAATTTTCCCTCTCTTAAAACCATTTTCTAAGAGAAATTTTGACAATCTTTCATACCACGCTCGAGGATCCTGCTTTAGCCCATACAAGGATTTGTCCAATTTGAACACATATTCAGGGTGCTCATGACATTCAAACCCAGGGGGTTGTTTCACATAGACTTCTTCCTTAAGTAGTCCATTCAAGAATGCACTTTTGACATCCATTTGGAACAAAGTGAATTCCATATGAGAAGCAAAGGCGATCAGAATTCTGATGGCTTCCATGCGAGCCACTGGAGAAAAAGTTTCATCATAGTCAATCCCTTCCTCCTTATTGTAACCTTGAACCACTAGTCTGGCCTTGTGCCTTGTGGTAATTCCGTGCTCATCGAGCTTGTTTCTGAATACCCACCTGGTTCCTATAATGGTTCTATCTGGGGGTTGGGGTACCAGGTGCCAAATATTATTTCTCTCAAACTGATGCAGCTCGTCTTGTATGGCTGTAATCCAATCTGCATCTTTAAAGGCTTCCTTGATGTTCTTGGGTTCTATCTGGGAGAGAAAGGCTAAGAAGGCAAGTGAATTTCTAGCTCTTGACCTAGTTTGAACTCCAGAATCTAGAGGAGTGATTATGTTATCTATAGGGTGAGAACTTTTATGTCTCCAGTTAGATGTTTAGGGTTCATTCTGAGAGGAAGATTGTATGTTTGGCTGATTTTCCTCTATCCTTCTCTCAGATGCCAGTGAAGTTCCCTGAACTTGCATTAACCACTCTTTCTTCAGCTTCAGTGATTGTAATTGAAGTGCTTGGTTTTGTTGATGATGAAGTCGCATTATCTTCCTTTGCCTCCTTCACTTGACTCATCAAGTCTGTCTTTCCATTAGTCATGTTAATGACTTCACCGGGGACAAGTAAGGGTTCTCAATCTTGATCTTCCACGGCACTCTTCTCAAATGATGGATGAAATTCACAAAGATAACATGGACACTTTCTTCAACACATTAAGTTCGCTTGTTATAAATCTTGTAAGCCTTGCTTTGAGAAAAGTAGCCAAGAAATATCCCTTCGTCACTTTTAGTATCGATCTTACCAATTTGATCCTTTCTATTGTTGAGAACAAAGAATTTGCATCCAAATATTCTTAGGTAGGTTAGCTTAGGTTTTCTTCCATTCAGCAGTTCATACGGGGTCATGTTCAGAATTGATATGATCATGCACCTGTTCACTAAGTAGCAGGCAGTGTTGACAGCTTCAGCCCAAAAGTTCTTTGCAAGTCCACTGTTAATCAGCATTGTTATTGCCATTTCTTCCTGAGTTCTATTCTTTCTTTCTACTACTCCATTTTGCTGTGGAGTTCTGGGAGCTGAGAAGTTGTGTGTGATGCCATTTTCATTGCAGAATTCATCAAATTTGACATTGTCAAATTCTGTCCCATGATCTAATCTAATGTATACAACTTTAGACTTCATCTTCTCTAGGATTTTCTCTTACAAAGGCCATAAATACTTCAACAGTTTCATCTTTGGTTCTGAGAGTCCATGTGAATCTGGAATAGTCATCCACGATCACAAAAATGTATCTTTTTCCTCCTCTGCTTTGCAACCTCATAGGTCCACACAGATCCATATGCAGGAGCTCAAGCGGCTTTGAGGTGCTCACGTTCCTTTTTGCTTTCAAGGAGGACTTTACATGTTTTCCTCTGGCACAGGCATCACAGACTTTTTGAGTTTTGAATTGTGACTTAGGCAGACCATGGACCAGGTCCTTCTGAATCAGTTTGTTCAGAAGGGAAAAGCTTGCATGGACCAGTCTTTTATGCCATAGTTCAGCATCATCGTCAACCGCCTTCAGACAACTCAGATCACCACTCTGTAAGGATTCAAAATCAGCAACATAGATGTTCTTGTATCTTTTGGCCACCAGAACTATTTCACCAGTCACAAGATCAGTGACTATACATATTTTGGACAAGAACTCCACTTTGTTTCCTTTATCGCAAATTTAAGAGACACTCAGGAGACTATACTTAAGTCCATTGACATAGTACACATTTTCAGTAGAGTGAGTGAATGACTTCCCAACTTTTCCAACTCCAAGAATGTATCCCTTTTTGCCATTGCCAAAGGATACACTCCCTCCTTGCAGGGCTTTTAGTGAAAGAAAGTTTGTGGTGTTCCCAGTCATGTGTTTTGAACATCCACTATCCATGAACCATTGTTGACCACTTCCCTTCACTGTTCCCTACACAAGAAATTAGGAGTTTGTTTTAGGAACCCAAACAAGTTTGGGTCCTTTGTAGTAACCAAGAGGATGAATAAAAGCTCTCTTAGTCCATGTAGGTAATGTGCGTTTTTTGTGAGTGGAACCTGGTCCCTTTTTTGTGGTCACAGTTTTAGCAGCCGTTTTATCTTTTGATGCTGACTGATTCTTGGCCTGGACACCTTCCATAGAGTGCCCAGTGTTCCCACATTGGGTACAAGGCCAGTTATCAGATGCAGCAGCGCTCTTACTGTAAGGCTTATAAGGATCTTTCTTCCTTGGAAACCCTGTTCCCCGCCCGTTTTCACTGTCATTAGTGAACAAGGCCATGGTAGCTTCTACGGACCTGGTCCACTTTAGAGACTTTTTAAGATCATTCATTACTTTTTCTAGATTGGCTTGGAGGAGCTCATTTTTCTCAATTTCTACACTCATCCTACATCTCAAAGCCTTTACCTCATCTTTAAGCCTAGAATATTCCTCACTTACTACCTCCTTTCCTCTTTCAGAGCTTTTAGGTTTTGACTCAATCAAGGGCTTTGCTATTAGTTCCCTTTGGTCAGAAGTTTCTGCCAAGAGATCACTTTTTTCTTTTCTAAGAATTTCAATGGCTTTAGTTTGATCAGTAATTGTAGACACTAAGTCTTTTCTAATATGTTTAGATTCTTCTAGTTCTAAGAACAAGGAATCCCTATCCTCCACAAGACTACAAAAGGAAGTAATTAAAACATCAGCTAAACACATGAGTTTTTTTGGAGAATAGGATTTCAGATTTTTCTAAACATCCCTAAAGTTTACCTCTTTGTTGCCCTTATCTTTATCATTGTCTGATTGAGCCATCAAAGCAAGCGTTGAGTCATATCTAATCTCCTCGCCTTCAACTGCCATCGTAGAACTATCATCAGTATAGATTTATCTTGTTTTACTTGTATAGTTTCCTCATAAGCTATTTGCAAAGCCTCCCATATTTCCTTGGCAGTGTCACATGTAGAGATTCTGTCGTACTCTTTAGGTTCCAAACCATATATCGGAATTTCTTGGCACAAAAATTCTTCTCCATCGCTCTCTTATCTACTTTAGTGTATTCTTCACTGGTCCTTTTTATTGAAAATGGAAATACATTTAGTACCTTGATTGGAACAAACGGACCATCGCATATAACATCCCAAAGCTCACAATCCTTGGCCATGATGAAACCATGCATTTTAGCTTTCCACCTCCAATAGCATTTTCCATCAAACTTGGGTGGGTGGTATATGGAATGATCTTCTTCAAAATTTAGTGGAGTCGTCATGAGGATCCTTCCTAGGTGTTAACCTGATTGGAGGAACTTGCTCTGATACCAATTGTTAGTTTATATGGGTCCACCAAATCGTAGAGTACCTGGTCCTCTACAAGTTTCTGCTGAGAGCACTTAGTAAAGCAATAAGTAAATGAGGAAGAGGATTTTTACGTGGAAAAATCCCGCACAAGGGGATCAAAAAAACCACGACCTACACCTGTAGGCTTTTAACTTTATTAACTTGTAATCTTACCTATTACAGGCCACTTTACAATACTTCCTATTGCAAAGGATTTACTCAACTAACTTGTGGTACCTTTACCACAAGCCACGTTTTGACTATCCTAGTTACAAAGGCTTTTTCTAACTTGTGGTGCTATCACCACAAGTCACTTTGTAATTCTACGATTACAAAGACTTTTCTTTATGACTAAATCTAGCCACAACCTAAACTTAACAAGTCTAAGGATTTACAAGAGGATTCCTAATCAATATTCTTCTAAGTAAGCGATTTAGGAGATGTAGTAGGTACAATAACAAGGTTACAACTCAACTAGGACAGCAACAATCAATCTTTTAGGAACTGGTCTGTAGTGGCGTTCAACCTTGTTCTTCAAACTTGAGAGGATGATCTTTTTCTGTTTCTGCAAAAGGCTTGAATGAGAAACAGAAACCTTCTAGTGATGTTTTTTGTAAAAAGACCCTTTGGTACATCTTGATCACATCACTTGAATTGATGTGAGTACTTTGTTTGGTTAGATAATGAGTGGGCTGATAGTGTGGTGAAGTGCGGCAGAAACAGTGCCGTCAGTCACTTCAGTTCAGTTGTGTCCAAATGAATCTATACTGCTATATAGGAACCACATGAGCATCAGGTCCTTGTTTGGTTCCTAGCTCCTGAATCTGTAGTAGTTCATCTTTTACTGGAGTCCATTAAAGTTTGCAGTAATCCAAAGTAGGTCAGGTTCCCAAACTGGTTCTTATCAGAAAGTTTGTTAGATCATCAAAATATAAGGCAAGAGTATTTAAGATCTATCAACTCCATGCAGTCTTATCCCCGTGGCCTTTCATGAAATGGGAAGTGGATATAGTTGGTCCTCTACCAACGGCCTCATATAAAGCTTAATTTATTCTTTTGTATGACCGATTACTGTTCTAAGTGGGTTGAAGCGTAGGACTTCGAGAAGCTCCGAGAAAAAAGAAGTCATTGTTTATTTGGGATCACATCATATGTCGATTTGGGATACCATCGAGATTGTGTGTGACAACAGAAAGTAATTCATCAAAAACAAGGTAACGGAGTTCCTCGAAGCGCATAAAAATAAAGAGAATTTTATCGACACCATACCACCCAACCGGAAACGGACAGGTCGAGTCAACAAATAAAAATATCATTTAGAACTTGAAGAAAATACTGGATGATGCAAAAGGAAAATGGCGAGAGGTTTTGCCCGAGGTCCTTTGTGCATATCGGATGACATCGAAGTCTAGCACGGGGGCCACCCCGTTTTCTCTAGTATATGGCTCTAAGGTCCTCATCCTCGTTGATGTTGGAGAACCTAGTGCTAAGTTTCAACATGTATCAGATGAGTCAAATCACGAGGACATGAATGCGAGCCTCGAGTTATTAGATGAAAAGCGAGAAGTAACGCTTGTTCGGATGGCCGCACAGAAGCAAATGATCGAAAGATATTACAATAGAAGGACCAACCTTAGACACTTCGGAATTGGGGACTTAGTTCTACGAAAAATCACCCTCAATACTTGAGACCCAAATGAGGGGAAGCTAGGCCCGAGTTAGGAGGGATCATACCAAGTCCTCAGAGTTGTCGGTAAAGGATCATACAAGCTTAGCACAATGGAAGGTCAACAACTGCCAAACAATTGGAACATATCATTGCTCAAATGATACTATTGCTAAGGTACGACTTTATCTTTTTTGTCCATTTGAGTTTAAAACTAACTCGTTACGGATTTTCGCCTGAATGAATATGATCTCGAAGGCATCATTTTGTACACAAAGGCCTTAGGTTTTAAAGTATGCGTTGCACACTTTTTCCCTTGATTTTGTCCCAAATGGGTTTTATCGGCAAGGTTTTTAACGAGGCAACAACTATGCGCTACCTAAGGAAAACTCAACAGTCTCCAAGGCTTCTTTTTAATCAACCTCGAATACTGGGGGGCATCACCCCTCGGATGGTTATATTTTGAGGAAAATTCTTCGTGACTAAGAGGGCCTCGATAGGAGAACTTTGTAATGGGCCAAACGGTCAAATGAACCGTGTCCATATAGAATAGTCGAGCCTCGACGTCAAAGCATGTATGTTTTTATTAAATATTTGAAGAAGCATTCTGGTTATATCAAAAACACTTTGTGTCTCAAAGACGTTTAATATTATACGAGCTTTACACTTATAATCCTACGGGAAGTGGCTCAAGAGCCAAAACACAAATGCACCCTGAAATACTCGAGGACTGTCATCGACAGTCAATACATCCGAGTCATCAAAAACTCGGACCCATGAGACCTCAAAGGGGCACCCCTCCGAAATAAAGGTCGAGCCAATATACTGAAGGACTAACTTTTCGAACAAGTTTGAAAAGTTATTGGAAAACGAGTCCAAGTGATATACCCGAAGGCTATGGCCATATTAAAGGCTACGGTCATATAAAGGCTATGGCTAAAATAATGCGGATCAGAGATATCCAACTTTCTCCAAAACTTAAAGGCCTTCAAACATTGAAAAACAAGTTAAATCAGGCTACCCTCAGCAAAATCAGAATATAAAGGGCTTCAATAAATTAATCCCTCGAAAAATCTAAGCGCTTTGATAAATTCGACCATCGAATAACCCCAAAGGTTTTGATAACATCAGCCTTCAAAAAAACCTTGAGAGGTATTCGATTATGTTCACACAAATAAATTACTACTAAGGTTCTGATGCGTCGAACCTTCGAAAAACCCAAACGGGTACAGAAAATACATGCTAAGGCATAGAAAAGTTTTTACTAAGTCTTTTAGCCGGAAAGAGGGAAAAGTTATAACCATTTTAAAGGCTGAAACGGCCCAACTTAAAGAGCCTAAGGGCCAACTTAAAGAGCCTAAGGGCCAATTTTAAAAGAGCCTAAGGGCCGATAAATAAGAGCCTAAGGGACAATTTTAAAAGAGCCTAAGGGTTAACTTAAAAGAGCTTAAGGGCCAAAAGCATATAAAAGTCTGAGACATCGTTCTCACCCAACTCGGACTCAAGAATCCTATTGTTATGAGCTCACATCAAATTGATTTGAGCTTAGCTCGAGGATTATCTAAAGCCTCAAAGGGTATTATATTGAGCAATAAAAACCTAAGGGTTTATTACGTTATAAGTTCGAACCGATACTCGAACTGAGTATTTGAATTATCAAAATCTTCCACAAATGGGAACAAAGTAAAATTAAACAAAGGTTGATGGTAGAATAAAAAGATACTTTATAAGGGAAGTTTAGAAAACATATTTAAAATGCCAACAAGGGGCCCTTGCACAAAAAAGAAAAAACTAATCTATTTTCAGGGTCACACTCCCGGAAGCATCATCCTCAGAAACTGCACCTTCAGCAGTGTTATCTTCGGAAGCCTCCTCTTCCTCGGGAACATATTCTTCACCTTCTTCATCCCCGGAGCCACTCGCTACATCCTCATCATCAGAGGAGACAAGAAACCTAGCATCGGTTTCCTGCGTCTTTGCCTCGGCTATCTCCTCGTCAAGGTTGAACCCTCGGGCATGGATATCTTCTAGAGTCTCCCTCCAAGCTTGGCACTTAACCAAATCACTACTTTATTTTCCCCGGTCGAAGGTTTTACTCAACTCAGCTTGAACAGTCGCGGTGTCCCTTAAGCATATGGCAATGGATTTATCAGTCGCAGCCTTCGTCTTCTCAGCTTATGCCTTAGCCTGTACATCTTTGGCCCGGGCTCTAGCTAGCTCAACTTCTAAGAAGGACAAGCTTAGCCCTAGATTCATTGGCCCATTTGAGATTCTTGATCGAGTGGGAGAGATAGCTTACAGACTTGCGTTTTCGCCGAGCTTATCAGTCGTGCATCCAGTATTTTATGTGTCCATGCTTTGAAAGTATCACAGCGATCCATCCAACGTGTTAGAATTCAGCACTGTCCAGTTGGACAAGGATCTGTCTTATGAGGAGGAGCTGGTAGCTATTCTAGACCGGCAGGTTCGTCAGTTGAGATCGAAGAGTTTCCCTTCTATTCATGTTCAGTGGAGAGGTCAGCCTACTGAGGCATCGACCTAGGAGTCCGAGTCTGATATGCGGAGCCGTTATCCCCATCTTTACTCCAACTCAGGTACTTTCTTCTTATGTCCGTTCGAGGACAAATGGTTAATTTAGAGGTGGAGAATGTGATGACCCGAAAGGTCATCACTTGTTTTAGAAATAAATTCTATGTTCCGAGGCCTAAAAACATCTTATTTGTCTCACCTTGATTTTACATGCACAATCCGAGCATGTATTCGGAAAGCCGTTATGTGAAAATCTCTGAAAAATGGTAAATTTTACTGTTAAAATGAATTGGAGTTGACTTCAGTAAACATTTTGGGTAAACGGACCCGCACCCGTGATTTGACGGTCTCGAAGGGGTCCGTAGAAAAATTTGGGACTTGGGCATATGCCCATAATCGAATTTCGAGGTCCCAAGCCCGTGAAATGAATTTTTAAAGAAAATTATTTTCTGAAATATATATGAATTTTTGGAAATAAAATATGTTTGAAATTGATGGTATCGGGCCCGTATTTTAGGTTCCGAAGCCCAGTACAAGTTTGAAATAATAATTTGGTTGAACTGTAATATTTGGTAAAGAACGGAATTGGTTTGGTATACAACGGACTTAAAATTGAAAAATTGGAAATTTTTGTATTCTTAGATGATTTCATGAAATTGGGGTTTAATTCATAGTTGTTGATGTTATTTTGAGGATTTGATTGTACGAGCAAGTCCGTATGATATTTTTAGGTTGATGTGCATGTTTGGTTTGGAGCCTTGAGGGCTCGAGTGAGTTTTGGATTAGGCCACGGAGTAAAATTTGCACTTAAAAATTACTGGTATGTTGCAGGTCTATAGGCGCAAATGCGAGATCGCAAATGCGAATAAACCATTGCAAATGTGAGAGAAACCCTGGGCAGACCTGATCGCAAATGCGATCATTCCATCGCAAATGCGAAAAATCCCAAAAACCCCCCATTATCGCAAATGCGACTATCCCATCGCAAATGCGAGGTCGCAATTGCGCATAGTGATCGCAAATGCGAGATTAGCAGGTTCTGAAAATTGCAAACCCTGGTCGCAATTGCGACATCTGCGACCTGTAAATTCATAACTTAGCTGAAAATCTTTCATTTTTCAAACTCTTTCAAAACATAAACTCTCTCGGGCGATTTTCCAAAGAAAAATTCTTCTCCAAATCGATATTAAGTCATTTCTATCTCGATTTCTTCAATATTTAACATCTTTTTTCATGATTTTAACTCAAAATCAAAGTTTTTCATTGGGGAAATTAGGTGTTTCGGGTAGAACCTAGGTTTTTCAAATTTTGTGGATTTGGACCTCGATTTGAGATTCGATTTCAAAAAAATTATATATTTGGGTTTGTGATTGAATTGGTAATCGTGTTTTGGTTCGAACTTTGATTTTTGACCATGTGGGCCCGAGGTCGATTTTTGACTTTTTGGAAAAAACGTTAGAAAACCTATTTTCATGCATCAAAATTGATCCATTTAGCATTTATTGATATTGTTAGGTAACTTGTGGCTAGATACGAGCGAATTGGTAGTGGAATCAAGAGGTAAAGTGATAGTTGAGACTTGCATTGAGTTCGTGGCATCGAAGTGAGTGTTTAGTCTAACCTTACCTTGAGGAATTAGAAGTGGTGTCTTAATTGTTATGTGTTAATTGTGGAGTACGACATATAGGCATGGTAACGAGTATCTATACATCGGTGTCAAGCATGCTCGTGGGTCTAGTGTTGTAATTGTTGTGACTCCATTGAGATTTATTCATGCTTAATATGTTGATTGCCATTGTTGGTTCCCTTGCCAGGATGTTATTGTTGTGATATTTTCTCCCTTGCCGGGATATTATTGTTGTTATACTCTTGTTCATTTGCCAGGATTCTTTGGTGATTTATGTTGGTTTGTAAATGGGAGCGGGTTGCACGCCTGCAACGAGATATATATGAAATGGGAGCGGGTTGCATGCCTGCAACAAGATATATATGAAATTGGAGCGAATTGCATGCCTGTAACGAGATAGATATATGAAATGGGAGCGGGTTGCACGCCTGCAATGAGATATATGAAATGGGAGCGAGTTACACGCCTGCAACAAGATATATGAAATGGGAGCGAGTTGCACGCCTGCAACGAGATATATATAAAAGTGAATATTGTGTTTGTTTCCTTATTTTGTTAGCAATTGAATTTTAGCTTCGTTACATTCCTCTTTGGTATTCTGATGTTGTATGATACTCCCCACAGCATATTTTCCCCTCCCCCATCTTTACTGTAAATATTTTCTTTTATTTTCAGATGTATATGATTTAACTGCACACATTTATTTGGTAGTCTAGTCCTAGGATTGTCACTACTTCTCCGAGGTTAGGCTAGGCACTTACCAGCACATGGGGCCGGTTGTGCTGATACTGCACTCTGAACTGTGTGCAGATACCGATACCAGAGCATTTGGACTGCAGTGAGGTTGTTGCCTTCAGTCCAACAGGCGACTCGAGGTAGTCCTGCAGATGTCCGCGGGCCTTGGCGTCTCCTTTTATTATTTCCTTCTGCTTTTACTTATTCAGAGACAGAATTATATTTTTCTATTTAGACCTTGATTTTAGTACTCATAGACAGTCTGTGAAGTTGTGACACCAAATTCTGGGCAGTATTATATTTCAGATTATGTAGCAATGTTTGGCTAAACTATTAAGTTTTTGTCTTCCGCATTTCTAGTTATTTAATTTATTCCGCTGTTTAATAACTTATTACATTGAACTGTTGAACATGCTTAATAAAAAGGGTAATGAATTTATAATACTCGGCTTGCCTAGCTTTCACGAGTAGGCGCCATCACGAATCCCGAGGGTGAAAAATTTAGGTTGTGACAGAGCCAGACCCTTCGCTTCAATGCCTCAGAGCTGAGTTTTAGCCGAGGTCAGTTGGGCTATAACAACCTCCTTATCGACAGCAAGTTGATCCATGTTCTTCTTCCACTAATGACTTGATCAACCTTGCCCCGGAGCTGCCCAATCATCTCTAGCTTTTGCTGCAGCTGAGATATCGAAGTGTTAGCCTCCGAAGCAGGACCAAGAAGGCCATACACTGTTAAAATCACAGTTACCTACTCATCTAGATTGGACTCACTTTTTTGAGCTTTGGCCAATGCGGTCCGAAGATTCATAAGTGCCTCTTCCTTTTGGCTACAGAGGAGCCTCAGGGCCTTCTCTTCGCTAGAAACTTTCTTGAGCTCGGCCTCACATTGGCTCAACTCAGCTCTAAACTTTACGATGGCCTATACATGAAATGGAGGCATATCAGTAAAAAAAATAAAGAAAGAAAAAATTATAGTAATGAAAGTAAGTACTTACCCAGGAGAGGAGATGTTGAGCCTCTTTGAAGATAGTGGATGTATCATCAAGGTCATTTGTAAGGCCCCGTAAAAATTTATGCTCAAACCTAGTAGCACCCTTTGTATTGATCTAAGCTTTTAAAAATCAAAGAGTCAAGTTTTCCAGAAAAGTGCCATTTTGCGGTCCAGAATGTGGTCGCAAATCTATTATGCAGACCGCATTTCTGCCGCAGATTGAATCAGTGGTTTGGTTAAAATTGAGGTCAAAATGCGATTCATTATGCGATCGCATAACTAATATAAGGACTGCATTTCTACCGCAATGTGAGTCAATGTGTTAGTCAAATTTGAGGTAAAAAATGCGGTGCATTATGCGACCGCAAACTGTGTATGCAGACTGCATTTCCGCCGCATACCCAAGCAGTGGAATCAATTTTCTGGAACACTTTTTGCGGTCCATTCTACAGACCGCATTTTGTATCTGTGATCACAAAGTGCGACCGCAAACCTGACTCGGGCTCCTAATTTTCTAAATTTTAAACCCGACCCCCTTTTTAATAAAACACCCCAATCCCTCACTTTAACCACTTTTTCTGAACAAAAAAATAAGAGAGGGGGAGGAGGGGTTCTTGAGAGAGAGTTCATCTTCTTCAAATTAATTCTTCAAAACTATCCGGGCCGGGAAATTTCAAAGTGAGTGTCTTCATCCCCATTCTTGCAGGTAAAATCTCTAACCCATTTTCACTAATTTTCAGGTTTAATTTGGGGGGGGGGGGAATCTCATGCATTGATTCTTGATAATAGGGGTTGAAACATTATGCATGTCTTTTAAAACCTAAAATCTGGTAAGAGGGATTGGGTAGGAGTAAAGAATTGTACAAAGGAGGGTTGATAACCTAAATGTTTTCGGGTAGTGATTGTGAACTTTGATTCTAAGAAATATGTGTTAATTTGTGCACTAGATTGACGTTGCTAGGATTTTTGGTGAAGTTGAAAGTAGAAATTAAAAGGGAATTCGGCTCCAGGTATGTATGGCTAACTTTGACCTTTGTAAAATCACCTTGTTTGGTGTTTGATTGTTTGGTATGTGATCTCTACGTGGATTTTCTGTGAATTCTTATGATTGGTATGGTTGAGTGTTCCTGGTTATGTCTCTCGATATAATGGTGTAAGTAATTGGCAATAAACCAAGTGTGTGATTATGAATGTGCTATGTGGTAAGAATTGTGAAACAAATGATGGAAGGAAATAGTAATTGATGCAATTGGAACAGCTGTGGTAATAACATTTATGGCTTGTCGGGGGAAATTCTCGATGTAACATACAATGCATATGAGATGTGGAATAAGATGGAAATGGTATTGATGGCTATGGAAGTTCTTGTAAATTATTGTTGTTGCTCTTTGAGAATTGTTGTTATTGTTCCTTCAGAATCGTTGTTGTTCTTTGTGATTTGTATTTGTTGTGGTATTGTTTGTGAATTATGATTGTTCGGTGGGATCGGGTTGCGTGCCGCAACATGAAGTAATAAGGTGTGGGTTGTAGTGATAAGGGTGGCCGAGGTAATAAGGGTGGCCGAGGTAATAAGGGTGGAAAATGATCGATATCACTATTGAAATGAAAATATGAGAAAAAGTGTGAAATCATTGATGTGAAAATGTTGATGGGGAAAAGGAGAGATTGTCAACTTGTTTGCCTTGATTGTTTCCTTTCGTATGTATTTCATTGTCGATTCCTTTACTATTTGTCACTTGTGTATGGCTTGAGGTTACTCAGGGCAAAGTTTGTTTATACATAACAGTACAATTCAAATGTACTGACGTCCCTTTTGTCGGGGGCGCTACATTTGTGTTATGATTATAGGTGGATCCGTAGCAGGTACTCCAGCCCACCGACCGTAGCTCCCCTTCCTCTTCCGTCAGCTGTATTGGTGGTCCCCTTTCCTTTCGGGGCCCTGCGTGGCTCATGTCGCTTTTATTCTGTAGTCTTATTTTGGTTTTTGTGTAAGGTATAGCCGGAGCCTTATTACCGGCAAGTACTGTATTATCCTATTGTATCTTTAGAGGCTCCGTAGACAGTAAATGTGGGTTGCGAACTTATGATAATATGTATTTGTATGATGGGTGATGTAAGTTGTAAATCTCATTAGCTAACCATGTATGTTATGTATGTTTTGTAAAAAGGTGTTTAAATTATAAATGGCTAACTCCTTGATTAATGAGCAATGAAAATACGGGGTAACACGTGGGATAGGAAAGGCACCCAGGTCTACTTGACTGGGGCTACCCGATCGGGCGCCGGCCATGTCTCTCGATTTGGGACGTGACAAACTTGGTATTAGAGCCTAAGGTTTTAAAAAAGTCCTAGGATGTCTCAGAGCCGTGTCTAGTAGAGCCCTACTTATCGGTGTGAAGTCGACCACATCTATAAGTGGGGGGCTACATGGATATTTAGGAAATTGCCCACTTCTTTGTTATTTATATTGTGTGGTAAAGTGAAATGTGGAAGTACCTATGTCTAACTCATGCTCTGTTCCGAATTTTTTTTTCTTTTTCAGTGATGGCACCTAAGAAGAGAGCTAGACTCGGCCTTGGGGCCAATGCCACCCTGAGTGAGGCTATGAATAATGTACCTGATGTCGTGGGTGAGAGTGACTCCCCGATTTTGAATCTACCTAATGCCCCTACATCCTCCAGCGAATGGGGAGATTCCGCCAGTTCCAGAGTTAACCAGTTTTTGCGGTTAGCCCCTCCAGAGTTCTCAGGCACAGACCCAAAGGCCAATCCGCAGGATTTTCTTGATGAAATGTATAAGATCCTTTTAGTGATGAAGGCTTCAGAAACAGAGGGAGTTGAGTTGGCTTCATACAGGTTGAGGGGAGTGGCGTATTCATGGTTCGAGATGTGGAAGGATTCCCGTGGGGTGGGAAGACCTCCAGCTAGATGGGATGAGTGTAGATGCATTCATGGACCATTTCCTGAGTTTGAGGCCCTTAAGCAGGGCAGTATGAGTGTTTGGGGGCACCATATGGAGTTTGTGAGATTGTCCAAGTATGCTCCTCAGTTAGTGTCGACCATGGCTACTCGAGTTCGGCGATTTATTTAGGGCCTTAGTCCTTTGGTGGTGAACGAGGCTGCTACAGCAGCCTTACACTCGGATATGAATTATGGGAAGATTGTGGGATTCGCTCAGGACAC
Organism: Nicotiana glauca; assembly: GCA_026770625.1. Taxonomy (NCBI): domain Eukaryota; kingdom Viridiplantae; phylum Streptophyta; class Magnoliopsida; order Solanales; family Solanaceae; genus Nicotiana; species Nicotiana glauca. The sequence goes on from MU766435.1 coordinate 114,461, forward strand.
AGAGGCTAGGAAGTTGAAGATACGGGCGGCGGAAAGGGAGAGTAACAGCAGGACCCGATCAGTGAGTCACTCAGGGAGATCAGCTCAAGGGAGAGGGTCATCAGGGCCATCCCAGTCATATGCTCAGTCCTCGGCGAGCGCACCACCATCTGTGTACAGTTATTAGCAGAGCAGCCACCTGAGACCAGGTTCAGACAATAGGAGGCCCCATTAGTCCGGTCGCTCGGGAGGGAGATCACAGCAGCAGGGGAGGGCTCCATGCCCCAAGTGTGGAAGATTCCATATAGAGACTTGTTATTTGGATATCCTGGTATGTTTCAGATGCGGGGTGAGGGGTCACATCCAGCGGGATTATCGTGTGCCCACTTAGGGCATGGGTAGGGGATTTGCTCAGTCATCCGATTCTTCAGTCGCCACATCATCTGTACGTCCTCCAGCCCCAGCAGGGCATGGTGCAGTTAGGGGTGGAGCTTGTGGTAAAGGTGGACCCAGCCGGTTCTATGCTTTGAGTGGTCGCTAGAGTGCAGAGGCTTCTCTAGATGTAGTTACAGGTAACTTGTCTATTCAGGCCATTGATTGTTATGCTCTTATCGATCTGGGGTCCTCTTTGTCTTATGTCACCCCATTCATTGCTTCAAGCTTTGGGATAGAACCCGAACAGCTTCATGAGTTATTCTCCGTATCGACTCCGGTTGGTGATTCTATTACATCCGCGCGAGTTTATAAGAATTGTGTTGTCACGGTGTGTGGTCGTGTTACCATGGCCGATCTTATCGAGCTTGGAATGGTGGATTTTGATGTGATTATGGGAATGGACAGGCTTTATTCGTGCTTTGCCAAACTTAACTGCCGAACGAGGGACATGAGACTCGAGTTTCCTAATGAGCCGATTATTGAGTGGAAGGGAAATGGCATGGTGCCGAAGGGTAGGTTTATTTCCTACCTTAAGGCTTCAAAGATGATTAAGAAGGGATGTATCTATCATTTGGTCCGGGTGGCGGACACCACTTCAGAAGTGTCTACCCCCGAGTCTGTGCCAGTCGTGAATGAGTTTCTTGAAGTGTTTCCAGACGAGCTTCCAGGGATTCCGCCAGATAAGGAGATTGATTTCGGGATTGATGTATTGCCAGGTATGCAGCCAATATCTATTCCACCATACAGAATGGCTCTAGCAGAGTTAAGGGTGTTAAAGGAGCAGCTGAAGGATTTATTAGAAAAGGGGTTCATACGGCCGAGTGTGTTGCCGTGGGGTGCTATGGTTCTTTTTGTCAGGAAGAAGGATGGGTCACTCCGGATGTGTATTGATTATCGGCAGCTCAACAAGGTCACCATAAAGAATAAATATCCTTTGCCTCGGATAGATGATTTGTTCGACCAATTGCAAGGTGCAAGGTTCTTTTCCAAAATTGATCTACGGTTTGGGTATCACCAATTGAAGATTAGGGAGCAGGATATTTCCAAGACCGCTTTCAGAACCCGCTATGGTCACTTTGAGTTCTTGGTCATGTCTTTTGGGCTAACCAATGCACTGGCATATTTTATAGATCTTATGAATCGGGTCTTCAAACCATTTCTAGACACCTTCGTGATTGTTTACATTGACGACATCCTTGTTTATTTGCGGAGCCAGGAGGATCATACCGACCACCTCAGGGCAGTTTTGCAGACTCTTCATCAGCACCAGTTGTATGCTAAATTTTCAAAATGTGAGTTTTGGTTGGAGTCCGTTGCTTTTTTGGATCATGTTGTCTCAAGTGAAGGGATTCAGGTGGACCCCCAGAAGATTGCAGCAGTAAAAGATTGGCCTAGACCCATGACCCCGTCGGAGATTCGTAGCTTCTTGGGTTTAGCAGGGTATTATCGAAGGTTTGTGGAGGGATTCTCTACCCTCACCTCCCCATTGACTAAGTTGATACAGAAAGCAGTTAAGTTCTAATGGTCCGACGTTTGTGAGAAAAGTTTTCAAGAATTGAAGTCAAGGTTGACCTCGGCACCAATATTGGCCTTGCCGGAAGGCACGGAAGGATTTGTGATTTATTGCGATGCCTCCAGGGTTGGTTTGGGGTGTGTGTTGATGCAGCATGGGAAGGTTATAGCGTATACTTCAAGGCAGCTCAAGAATCATGAGAAGAATTATCCGACGCATGATTTGGAGCTTGCGGCAGTTGTGTTTGCTTTGAAATTATGGTGTCATTATCTTTATGGGGTCTATGTGGATATGTTCTCGGACAACAAGATCCTCCAGTATTTGTTCAAGCAGAAAGAATTGAATTTAAGGCAGCGACGTCGGTTAGAATTGCTCAAGGATTATGACATGAACATTTTGTACCATCCAGGGAAGGCGAACGTGGTGCCCGACGCTCTCAGTCGGAAATCTATGGGTAGCTTGGCTCATTTGGGAGTGGATTAAAGGCCCTTAGCTCGGGAGGTTTATCAATTGGCCAGTTTAGGGGTTTGCATTTCAACAACAGACGAGGGGAATGTTATGGTGCAGAAAAAAGCAGAATCGTCACTTGTAGCGGAAGTCAAGGAAAAACGTTTTATTGATCCAGCATTGGCTCAGGTGAAGGAAGCAGTTTTCAACAACAAACTTCAGCATTTTCACTCGGTGACGAAGATAATATTTTGCAATGTCAAGGTAGGTTATGTGTTCCGGATGTGGATAAGCTTCGGGAGAGGGTAACAGCGGAGGCTCATAATTCCAGGTATTCTGTGCACCCAGGTTCTACGAAAATGTATCATGATCTCAAGGAAATTTATTGGTAGAACAGTATGAAGAGGGGTGTGGCGGACTTTGTACCTAAGTGTCCGAACTGTCAGCAAGTAAAAGTGGAGCATCAGCGGCCCGGTGGGTTAACTCAGCTTATGGAAATACCAATGTGGAAATGGGAAGTGATCAACATGGACTTCGTGGTGGGGTTACCTCGCACTCAACATAAATTTGACTCAATTTGGGTAATAGTGGATCGACTCACCAAATCAGACCACTTCTTGCCAGTCAAGTCCACCGATACTGCAGAACAGTATGCTAAGTTGTATATCAAGGAAATAGTAAGGCTGCATGGCACTCCACTTTCTATTATCTCAGATCGAGGGGCCCAGTTCACAGCTAACTTTTGGAAGAAATTTCAGCAAGGTTAGAGTACTCAAGTGAATCTCAGCACGGCTTTCCATCCACAGACTTGCGGTCAAGCAGAAAGGACTATCCAGACGCTCGAGGATAAGTTGCGGGCTTGTGTCTTGGATTTCAAAGGTAATTGGAATGATCACTTGCCGCTTATAGAATTTCTTATAATAACAACTTTCATGCTAGTATTCAGATGGCCCCATTTGAGGCATTGTACGGAAGGAGGTGTAGGTTTCCGATTGGATGGTTTGAAGTGGCTGAAGCAGAATTGATAAGAATTGATAAGCAGAATCTTGTGCACCAAGCTATGGAGAAAGTTAAATTCATTCAGGAAAGGATGAAAACTGCTCAGAGTCGCCAAAAATCCTATGCGAATGTTCATCGAAGGGAATTGGAATTTTAAGTTGACGATTGGGTGTTCATGAGGGTATCTCCTATGAAGGGAGTCATGCGATTCGGGAAAAAGGGGAAGTTGAGTCCTAGGTATATCGGGTCGTATCGGATCGCTCAAAGGGTAGAGCAGGTCGCTTATAGGCTGGAATTGCCTCCTGAAATGTCATTAGTGCACCCGGTGTTCCATATGTCCATGTTGAAGAAAGTGATTGGAGATCCATCCACCATTGTGCCAGTCAAGACCATCGAGGTTAATGAAGAGTTGTCGTATGAAGAAGTTCCGGCTGCTATCCTTGATAGGCAAGTCCGTAAATTGAGGAACAAGGAAGTTGCTTCAGTCAAAGTGTTATGGCGAAGTCAACAAGTTGAGGAAGCCACTTGGGAAGCGGAAAAGGAAATGAAGGAAAAATATCCCCATCTGTTTGAACAAGTCTAGTAGTAATTGTGCGAACTCTTATCTCTAAAACAAACTAATATTGTGTTCAAATTGGTTCCTTCCTAAATGCTATTGAAATTCCTCAAGTGGTGCAAGAATTATAGGTGTTGTGATTGTCTTAAGTCATGTGAACCTCTCTTTGGTAAATGAAAGTTTTATAAAGACTCTTTTGATAAGTAAACAACTAATGGTAGTGTAGATTGGTAATGAATTACTTATATGCATGTAGTATGTTGAAGTGGTTAAATTATGTGAAACTCATGGAAGTGACTAAGTTATGTGCAAAATGTAGCAAGTGATTGAATATGTGCAAGTGTTGAGGTAATGAATTGTATACCAGCTGTAGGGATGGTTGTAATTGTGTAATGGTGCTTGGAATTGTGTTTCAGGGGCTCTCTGACAGGTGGATCTGTCTAATTACAAAGGGAACTCTGGCAAAAATTTTCTAAAAATATGGGAGTTAGTGAAGAGTTTGGGAGTCTGCATAGCATTTTTCAAAACCAACCTATTTTCAAGGTCCTCATTCGAGGACGAAAGATTTTAAGTGGGGGAGGATGTAAGGCCCCGTAAAAATTTGTGCTCAAACCTAGTAGCTCGTGGAATTAAGCTCCGAATATGTGTTAGGAATGTGTAAAATTCTTCGTGTCGAGCTTGCGAGCCGCGATTCAGACCCTTAGTATTGATCTAAGCTTTTAAAAATCAAAGAGTCCAGTTGTGACGACCCAAAGGGTCATCACCATTTTTTTCTCTTTCATTCTGCACTTTCGAGACCTTCAAAACCTCATTTTTACTTGCCTCGATTTGCGTGCGCAGTCCGGGCGCGTAGCCGGAAAGATTATATGTTAAATTCTGTGAAAAATTTCAATGTGGCTTAAAAATGATTAAAGTTGACTTCAGTCAACATTTTTGGTAAACGGACCCGGACCTGTGATCTGACGATCCCGGAGGGTCCGTAGAAAAATATGGGACTCGAGCATGTGCCCAGAGTCGAAATCCGAGGTCTAGAGCCCGAGAATAGAAATTTTCTGTGAAATTGTTTTTCTAAAATTTTTAAGGAAAATGGAAATGAAAATTGATTAAAAGACTGTGGTATCAGGCTCGTATTTTGGTTTCGATGCCCGGTACAAGTCTTATATATGGTGTAAGCACTATCTATAAAGTTTGGTTGAAAACGGACGTCATTTGACGTGTTTCGGACTATAAGTTCCAAATTTGAAAGTTTATGAGACTTAGAAGAAAATCATATGTTTTGAGGCTTGATTCTATGTATATGATGTTATTTTGGCGATTTGATCGCACGTGTAAGTCCGTAGGATATTTTTGAGGTTGCGTGTATGTTTGGGTTGGAGCCCCGAGGACTCGGGTGAGATTTGGATAGGTGTCGAGTTGCATTTTTGAACTTTGGAAAATAATGCAGGTTCAGCTCTGGTATCTTCACATTTGCGAAGGAATTCTCGCAAATGCGAGCTCGCAAATGCGAGTCCCTGATCGCAAATGCGATAAAGGGAGGATCGTGCATGGGTCGCAAATGCGACAATTTCGTCCGCAAATGCGAGAAAGGGAGCACCTTCACAGGGGTCGCAAATGCGAATAAAATGTCCGCAAATGCGATGAGGAGCCTTTGCAAATGCGAAAAAAGGCTCGCAAATGCGAAAGTCCCAGCCATCGTCAAAGTTCGCAAATGCGAACTAAATCTCGCATTTCCCAAATTAGCAGGTCGTTGCGAACCCCAGTTCACAATTCCCACATCTGCAACCCAGCAATTTCATACTTAGGCGAATTTTTGACCCCTTTTCTTCATTCTTTCAAAACACAAGCTCCATAAGCGATTTTCCAAGAAATCTATCTTCTCCAAATTATTTGTAAGTTGACTTTCACTTAATTTCTTCAATCTATAACATCATTTATCATATTTTCATCTTAAAATCATAGATTTCCATGGGTGAAAATGAGGATTTTGGGTAGAACCTAGGTTTTCTTAAAATTGGGGATTTGGACCTCAATTTGAGGTCCGATTTCAAAACAAATCATAGATATGAACTCGTGGGGGAATGGGTAACCAGGTTTTGGTTTGAACCTCAGGTTTTGACCACGTGGGGCCCGGGGGCATTTTGGGAATTTTTGAGTAAAACTTTGAGAAATTCATTTTCATACATTCAAGTTGATTCAATTAGCATTTGTTGATACATTCAAGTAATTTGTGACTAGATTCGAGCGGTTTTGTGGTGAATTCGAGGGGTAAAGCTATACTAGAGGCTTGAGTGGATTTTTGGAGCATTTGAGGTAAGTGTTTGATCTAACTTTTGCTTGAGGGAATAGGATTAGGCTGTTGTTTGCTAATTGCTAAATGTTGAGTACGGTGTATAGGCATGGCGACGAATATCTATACACCGGTGTCAAGCATGACCGTGGGTCCTTGTTTGTACTTATTCCGATATTGTTATGACTCTATCATGTTAATTGATGAATCCTATGAAATGTGAAGAGTATGAGGATTGATTGTGGGTTGTAAATTCTTTGGAGCGTTGGCTCGCACAATAAAAAGACTATTGTGTAAGAAATGAAGTAAATAGAAGGTATTATGATTAATCCCTTGCCGGGATGGTTTCAGTATATTGATTATTCTCCCTTGCCGGGATTTAGCCGTCAATTGTGTAATTCCCTTGCCGAGACATTTCTTATTATTTGTTTATCCCCTCTCCCCGTTTGCTTGTGATTGCTTTTTGGGTGAGGAAGAGTGATAATGCACAACGGGTCATTCTGTGCCATGTTTTAATTATATTTGCACGAAGGCTCATTCTGTGCCATGTTTTGATTATATTTGCACGAAGGGTCATTCCGTGCCATGTTCTGACTATATTTTCACGAAGGATCATTCTGTGCCATGTTTTGATTATATTTGCACAAAGGGTCATTCCGTGCCATGTTCTGACTATATTTGCACGAAGGGTCATTCCGTGCCATGTTTTGATTAATTATGAAGGGACATTCCGTGCTCTGATTTGATTATAATTGCACGAAGGATCATTCCTGCCATGATATGAGAGTTATGTAAGGGAAAGCACGAAGGGTGATGCCGTGCACTTTATTTGATTGCTTTTGGTGAGAATGAGAGTAAAAGCACGAAGGTTGATGTCGTGCAACTATTGATTTTCCTGCTCTCATTAATTATTGTTATTGCCCTATTTCTTACTTAAATTGTTGACTTTATATCCGGACTATACTCCTCCATAGTATGTTTCCCTCCCTTTTAACTGTTTAATTTCTGCCTTTTATTGCATACATATGTATTTAACTGCACAGGTTGGTTGGGTAGTCCTGTCTAGCCTCATCACTACTTCGCCGGGGTTAGGCTAGGCACTTACCAACACATGGGGTCGGTTGTGCTGATGCTACACTTTTGTGCTCTTTTGCACAGATCACAGTACCGGAGCAGCTTTTGGACCACAACAGTAGGATATTGACCGGGAGCTGACCTCAGTCCAGGGACTTTCGAGGTAGCCTAGCTGGCGTTAGCAGGCCGAGTCTCATTCCATGTTTTCAGTTTGTTTTCATTCTACCGAGACCCACATTTATGTATTTCTATTCAAACTTGTTTGTAGCACTCTTTAATAGTTCGTGAGATAGCGACACCAGTCTTGGGGAGAGAAAAATTAAACTTTCGCATTTTGGGTTTTCAGTTATTTATGTTTTAAAGACTTCCGCTCTTAGTTAAATGACTCGTTATTCTTATTATTATTGGGTTGTCATCAGAAAATGTTTAAATGCTTGGCTTGCCTATCTCCGACAGTAGGCACCATCACGACTCCCGATGGTGGGAAAATCCGGGTCGTGACATTAGTTTTCCAGAAAAGTGCCATTTTGTGGTCCAGAATGCGGTCGCAAATCTAGTATGCAGACTGCATTTCTACCATAGATTGAATCAGTGGTTTGGTTAAAATTGAGGTCAAAATGCGATTCTTTATGCGATCGCATAACTAATATGCGGACCGCATTTCTACCACAAAGTGAGTCAATGTGTCAATCAAATTTGAGGTCAAAAATGCGATGCATTATGTGACTGCAAACCGTGTATGCAGACCGTATTTCGGCCGCATACCCAAGGAGTGGAATCAGGTTTTTGGAACACTTTTTGCGGTCCATTCTGCGGACCGCATTTCGTATCTGCGATCGCAAAGTGTGACCGCAAACCTGACTCGGGCTTCTAATTTTCTAAATTTTAAACCCGACCCCCTTTTTAATAAAACACCCAACCCCTCACTTTAACCACTTTTTCTAAACAAAAAAATAAGAGAGAGGGAGGAAGGGTTCTTGAGAGAGAGTTCATCTTCTTCAAATTGATTCTTCAAAACTATCCGAGTCGGAAAATTTCAAAGTTAGTGTCTTCATCCCCATTCTTGCAAGTAAAATCTCTAACCCATTTTCATTAATTTTCAGGTTTAATTATGGGGGGAAGTCTCATGCATTGATTCTTGATAATAGAGGTTGAAACATTCATGCATGTCTTTTAAAACCTAAAATCTGGTAAGAGGGATTGGGTAGGAGTAAAGAATTGTACAAAGGAGGGTTGATAACCTAAATGTGTTCGGGTATGATTGTGAACTTTGATTCAAAGAAATATGTGTTAATTTGTGCACTAGATTGACGTTTCTAGGCTTTTGGTGAAGTTGAAAGTAGAAATTAAAAGGGAATTCGGCTCCAGGTATGTATGGCTAACTTTGACCTTTGTAAAATCACCTGGTATTTGAGTGTTTGGTATGTGATCACTACGTGGATTGTCTGTGAATTCTTGTGATTTGAGACAACGTGGTTTCGTGATTCAAGGTCGCTCGGGGTGAGTATATATGGGGTATATTGTGTGTTGAATTGAGTTAGTCTTATTACTAAGGCAAGCAAGGATGGATTGGAAGAAGGTGGATTGATTAGCCATAGCTGAATTTGGCATGTTGGGGTCTGTGATCAGTTCGTTCAGCGTGATCCATTTATGCGTATGATTTGTGGTGGTACGTGTGAGGTTGTTGGCCGCCATAATCGATGTTATTCAGAAGCATTCTTCTATTACGGCTTGTTAAGTGGAAGCGAATTCCGGAAGGGATAGGGTGGCTTGGACCACTATTTAGAGATTTGCATATCTTACGGTTATGAGCAACTACCTGTGTGTTGCTATGATTCTCCTGAAGTGAGTTAAGTGCAAGGTTCTTATATGATGAAATGTGAAAATATTAATGAATTCGGAGTTATGATAAAAATCGTATTCTATCGTATGTTGGCACGTTGGGTGCAGTCAGTAGCATGGAAATACGAAGTGAGGATCAAGGTTGCAGTTTAGTGTTGACAAGGATGTCACGGGCTCAGATGAGCAAGGAAAGGGTTGAATGATTAGAGTAAATTGGTATTGTCCTCCGCGTCACCTGAGACCGATGTGTTGTGGAAGAGGTTTTGCATCCTGGTTAGGTATTCTGGATCGCTTTTCAGCGTCAGTGCATCCGATGGTTTCGATGTGTGGACCCGTTATTTATTTTGGAAGATTGTAGGAGCGTGTCCCAAGGGAAGATTGTATAAGTGTAACATGTAGTCACTTGATTGGCTAAAGATTTAAACCAAGTATGAGGGTTGTGGTAATATCATTAATTTGAGAATTTATGCCCGGAGGGCACTTTGTATATTGGGTTATGAACCGAGGAGGTTTGCTTCGATTATGACGGTTGTTCTTGTGTGTCACGCAAGGAAATTAGTAGGGACCTTTGAAAGGTTATTAGCTTAATTTGATGTGATCATGATCGACTTGAGGTCGGTGGATGGGTTTAAATGTGAATATGGGCTCTATGACAGGCCAGTTGTGTTCATTTCAGTAATGCGCTCCTCATGGAGTAGTCAGGGTGTTATCTCGTTGTCAGATATTTCATGAAGTGATACATTGTGCCGTGTGAGTTGTGAGACGGCCTGAGAAGTTGTGTATGTGTTGAGGACCCACGTGGGAATGTCGTATTATGAGTAAAATGGCTCTTGAGATTTAGATTCTGCATCGCACCTCAGTTGTGCTTGAGTTTTGTAGCCTATAGAGCTATATGTTTTCTCAGGGATGGTATTATGCAATTAGCGTGCTTGCGATCGAAATTCGATATTTTTATTGTAATGAGAAGATATAGCTCGAAGTGCAATCTCCTTATGTGAGATCTATGTGTGGATCGGGTGGCACGCCGCCATGGGTATGTTATTTAGATCGGGTTGAGCGCCGCAACAGTGTGATGTCGAGTCTAGTTTTCTACATGCTATTTCTTAGTGTGTTTCGCTTCCTGTCTTTTAAGGAAAGCACGTATTAGTGCGGGGGTTAGGTAATTCCTTCCAGAGTTCAACTTCCTGTTTGGGTTGTATTCGGATTGGTGGCCTATTAGCACATCGTGGCGTCATATGAGACTTGTGATCGCATTCAGAGTGGCTTATTGCCTGAGCAGTTCTTACTGGGTAAGATGAGATTGTGGGATTTAGGATTAGTGCAATCTGATTATATGAAGTATATTAAGGAGCAAAGATCATTATTTGGCTCAGAATGAGGTAATGTTTCTTGTCAGAAGTATAGACTCGATGTTTGGTTGACTCGATAGTTGGCTATGAATTTCGGCACCACTCTTCCGTCGTGTCGGGTTGTAAATATTAGAGCAAGATCCATGTAGGTCATGAGATACAATGAGAGCATCGGATCCGTGGAATTTCGATTAATTCAAATAGAAATGTATTGTGTTCCTATGAGTAAAGTGATGCAAAGTGTGAATTCAACAGAAATATGCAGTCATGTTTGAGTATAGCGTATAGTGACTGATACGGTGATCGTATGTTGGAAACAGGCCTGGCATAGAATTTCGGATGTTGGAATTGGGATCTAAGGCTTATTTGCTTGAATGAAGGGGAGTATCTTCAGAACTTATCAAGCTAACGTGCTCAACTAAGTTGTGGTAGCACGGAAAGGTGCACGAGGTGCTAAGCAGTGATTTCAGGCTACTTTGGTATAGTTCTCAGCACGTTCGAGGATGAACATATGTTTAAGTGGGAGAGAATGTAATGACCCGACCGGTCGTTTCGAGCCCTAGCGCGTCGTTCAGCAGTTTGAGGCCATGAGCAGCTTCATTTCAGGTATTGTGACTTGTTCGCATGGTCGGAATTTAAATTCAGGAAGATCGGAGTTAAATTTAAATGAAAATTCTCATTTGAGAAGCTTAAAGTTGAAAGATTGAACTAAGATTGGAATTTTGAGTAAATGACATCGGAATCAGGATCTGAAGGTTCCAGCAGGTTCGTATGATGATTTCGGACTTGGGCATATGCCCGGTTCGGGTTTTGGATAAACCGGGAGCGTTTTGGCGCCTATTGAGGAAGTAGCATTTTAGAAGAAATTTTGGGTTTTGGATAACCCGGGAGCGTTTTGGCGCCTATTGAGGAAGTAGCATTTTAGAAGAAATTTCATAAGTTTGGCTTGAAGAGCATTTCAGTGTTATCGATGTCCGTTTGGGATTTCGAGACTGTGAATAGCTCCGTATGGTGATTCTGGATTTGGGGGCGCGATCGAAAGTGAATTCGGATGGTCCGTAGGTCATTTTGGAGCCATTTGGCTAAAGATAGAAATTTGAAGGTTTTTGAGAAGTTTGACCGGAGGTTGACTTTTTGATATCGGGGTCGGAATCCAATTCCGGAAGTTGTAGTACGTCCGTAATGTCAAATATGATTTGTGTGCAAAATTTGAGGTCAATCAGAAGTGATTTGATAGGGTTAAGCATCAGAAATAGAAGTTGAAAAGTTCAAAGTTCATGAAGCTTGAATCAGGCTGTGATTCTTGGTTTCAGCGTTATTTGATGTGATTTGAGGCCTCGAGCAGATCCGTAATGTGTTTTGGGATTGGTTGGTATGATTGGTTGGGTCCGGGGGCCTCGGGTGGATTCCGGGTGGTTAACGGATCGAAAATAGATCTTTGGAAATAGCTGAGTTGCTGGTTGCTGGTATTTTCGCTTCTGCGGAGATAGGACCGCAGAAGCGGCCCCGTAGAAGAGTGAAAGAAACCGCAAAAGCGGTTAGGAGGGAGGCAGCCCAGGACCGCAGAAGCGGCCCCCTATCCGCAAAAACAAAACCGCAAAAGCGGTTAAGCTATCGCAGAAGCGAAAAAGGGCTGGAGCCGAGGGACCGCAGAAGCGGGATCGCGAAAGCGCGATTTTTCCACACAAACGGAAATCCCTGGAGACAGAATATCATTTTAAAGTCGGGAATTGGCCATTTCTATCATATTTCTCATGGCTTGGGACGATTTTTGGGAGCTTCAAGGAGGGGATTTTCGTCATCTATGTTAAGGTAAGTTATCCCCACCACTCTGGAGTTGAATATATCAATTATATATGGCTTTAAGCATGGAAATTAGGGTAAATATTGAGGTTTTGGTTGAAAACCTAGAAAATTATAATCTTGCATTTTAGCCACGATTTGAGTATGGAATTAAGAGAAAATAATATATTTGAGTTCCTAAGGTTATGGGTAAACTTTATCTTCAAAAAATTTTGGATTCCGGGCACGTGGGCCCGAGAGCATTTTTGTCAACTTTTCGTTCGGGGTTAGGAATTATTATAAATTGGGTTGTGAAGTATAATTGAGCATATATTAATGGATTTATATGATCATTGGCTAGTTTTGGAGCATTGTGCGTTAGTGCAAGTCTCCGGAAGAATGTAGAATGCCGGTTGCGGATCTTCGGAGCGAAGTGAGTCTCCTTTCTAATCTTGTGAGGGGTAATTTACCCCATAGGTGAAGTGAATGATTATGCGCTCCTAATTGTGAGGGCTATGTATGCACGAGGTGATGAGAGTCCATGCATAGCTACTATTATGCTATTGTCCGGGTAGTTAGGACCCATCAGCATGTTATACTTGAATTAATTATGAACCCATCGATGACTTGGATTGTTTAAATCACCCTTGATTAGTAAACGAATTTAAAAAAGAGATTAAACATCATTTCCTGAATTTGTTAAACAGAGAATTGGCTTATTTGGATAATTATTCCTCGATAAAATTCTAATTGGCTATCTGAGCATGTATCTTACGTGTACCTGCATCGCATGGATGATTCGCGAGCAGGGTGATTGATCGCATTAAACTAATAAATGGAATACTAAAAGACTTAAGCTTCATTTTCTCAAAATTTTTAAAGAGAATTGGCCTTTCTTGGATAATTGCTCCATGTTGACTTCTTGACTGATTGTTTGTCTGTGTGTGTTTATTTTGGACCGGGCCGAACGCCTCGGCAGATTAATAGATGCATCTATAGGCACATCGTCGACCCTCGGCAAGTGCACATTTATTCCTGTTGGATCAGGCCGTCGCCTCCGTATGATTTATGCATGCTTGTATTGCTGCCTGGACTTATTTAAGTCGTTACATGCCTCACTCTGGCTCGAGATCATCTTGTTAATAATGAAAAGAAATCTTGGAAAATTTCCTATGAAAGAATTACGTGTTTACTTGTTTCCTCTATCTGGATAAAAATCATGTTAGAAAATAAATCCACTGTTCGATATGTATATATTGAGAATAAATAACCGTTGGACCATTAGAGTGTGTCAAAGTTGACCATCTCGTCTCTACCCCTTCGGGATTAGGCGGGACACTCACTGAGTACACATTGATTACGTACCCATACTACACTTCTGTGCATTTTGTTGCACAGGTATATATACCTCTAGCAGCCTATTGGGCGTAGCAGTATGGATGACGCTGGGACTAGGTGAGCTGCATCATTGAGGCGACCGCAGCTGGAGTAGTTCCTTTCAATGTACTGTATTTACTTTCCATCCATTGTATTCTGGGCGGATGTTGTATTTTATTTCTCTTATCAATAGTCGCTCATGTACCTGTGACACCTAGTTTTCGGGATGGTTTACAACGGGTTTGTACTAATTGTTATTATTTAAATTTGAATTCTAGTAGTGAACTTTTATTTATAAAAATGGAAGGAAAAACCTTAGATTTTCAAAAGTATTAAAAGAGGAACTAATTGATAAGTTAGTTGGCTGGCCTGACAGAGGTGTCCGGTGCCACCAAGACCCTTAGTGGATTTTGGGTCGTGACAAAGGGAGACAACATCAAAACAATAGCATCCTGGCAAGGGAGATAACATTAGAACGACAACATCCCAACAAGGGAGACAATATCATAATCCTCTTCTCTTTTTCACATTTACTTCACAACTCAATTCACAATTTGAGCCAATGCTCTATAACGTTTAATTGCCAATTATACTTCCACAAATTATTTCACAACTTAAGCCAACGCTCTTCAATGTTCAATACCAATATTACTTCCACAAGCCTTGCTCAATAATAGAAATCATCACATAAGGCATAAACAATAACAAATGAAGTCATATTAATCATAGTATAAGACTCATGGGCATGCTTGATACCAACATATAGATACCTATACGTCGTACTCAACAACTAACACATAGAAAATAGGACACAACTCCTAATCCCTCAAGCTAAGGTTAGACCAAACACTTACCCCAATGCCACGAACACAATTCAAGCCTCAACTACCGCTTTACCTCTTGATTCCACCACCAATTCACTTGTATCTAGTCACAAGTTACTTAACTATATCAATAAATGCTAAATGAATCAATTCCAATGCATAAAAATAGATTTTCTAAAGTTTTTTCCAAAATGTCAAAAACTGACCCCGGGCCCACATGATCAAAACCCGAGGTTCTGAGCAAAACCCGATTACCCATTCACCCACTAACCCAAATATATAATTTATTTTGAAATCGGACCTCAATTCAAGGTCCAAATCCCCAAAATTTGAAAAACCTAAGTTCTACCCAAAACATCAAATTTCCCCCATGAAAACCCTTGGTTTTGTGTTGAAATCATGTGAAAAGATGTTAAAGATTAATCAAAAACAAGTTAGAAATGACATACAATCGATTTGGAAGAGTACTTGTCTTTGAAAAATCGCCCAAATGTGTTTAGGTTTTGAAAAGGGTTGAAAAATGACTGAAAATGCGTCTAAGTTTTGATTTAGCAGGTTGTAGATGTCGCAATTGCGACCAAGGTTCGCAATTGTGAACCCTTCAGAAGTCTTCTTTCTTCACATTTGCGTCCACCCAAAATTTCTGAGGGATTCGCATTTGCGACTATGGCCCTCCGTATTTGCGATCAGATGGTCGCATTTGCGATCAGGGCCTACCCAGTCCTTCTTCGCATTTGCGATCATTCTTCGCAATTGAGAGCTCGCATTTACGAGCTAGGCTTCGCATTTTTGAAGCCTGCAGGCCTGCAACATGCCAGCAATTTCCTAAGTCCAAATTTCACTCTGTGGCCTATCCAAAATTCACCCGAGCCCTCAGGGCTCCAAATCTAACATGCACGCAAGTCCAAAAATATCATACGGACTTGCTCGTGCGATCAAATCATTAAAATAACATCAATAACTATGAATTTAACATCAAAGTCAAAGAAAAATCTTATGAACTCTTAAGTTCAAATTTTTAAAAACCGAAGGTCCTATTCACGTCATTTCAAGTCTGTTTCTTACCAAATTTTACAGGCTCGACTTAAACACCATATAAGACCTGTACCGGGCTCCGGAATAAAAATACGGGCCCGATACCATAAAATTCAAGTATATTCAAATTTCCAAAAACTCTAGAATTTTCAGTTAATCATTTTTCTTCAAAAATTCATTTCTCGGGCTTGGGACCTCGAAATTCGATTCCGGACATACGCCCAAGTCCCATATTTTCCTACGGACCCTTCGGGACAGTCAAATCATGGATCCGGATCCGTTTACCTAAAATGTTGATCGAAGTCAACCTAAATTCATTTAAAAGCAAAATTTATCATTTTTCACATATTTTCACATTATGGCTTTCCAGATACACGCCCAGACTGTGCACACAAATCGATGTGAGGCAAAAAGGACGTTTTAAGGCCTCGAAACACAGAATTTATTTCTAAAACAAGTGATGACCTAAAAAGGTCATCACATTCTCCACCTCTAAAATAATCGTTCGTCCTCGAACGGACATAAGAAGGAAGTACCTGAGTTGGAGAAAAGATGGGGATAACGGCTCCACATATCGAACTTGGACTCCCAGGTTAATGCCTCAACAGGCTGACCTCTCCACTGAACACGAACAGAAGGGAAACTCTTCGACCTCAACTGATGAACTTGCCGGTCTAGAATAGCTACTAGCTCCTCCTCATAGAACAAGTCCCTGTCCAACTGGATAGTGCTGAAGTCTAATACATGGGATGGATCGACGTGATACTTCCGAAGCATGGACACATAAAACACTGAATGCACGACTGATAAAGTCAGTGGCAACACAAGTCTGTAAGCCACCTCTCCCACTCGATCAAGAATCATAAATGGACCAATGAACCTAGGGCTAAGCTTGCCCTTCTTTCCAAACCTCATCACGCCCTTCATAGGCGACACCCAAAGTAACACCCTGTTCGCCGATCATGAATGCCACATCACGAACCTTACGGTCGGTATAACTCTTTTGCCTGGACTGAGCTGTACGAAGCCTATCCTGAATGATCCTAACCTTGTCCAAGGAATCCTGCACTAGATCCGTACCCAACAACCGAGCCTCTTCCAGTTCAAACCACCCAACCATCGACCGACACTACCTACCATCTAAAGCCTCATAAGGAGCCATCTGAATGCTCGACTGGTAACTGTTGTTGTAGGCAAACTCTGATAAAGGAAAAAGCTGATCCCATGCACCTCCAAAGTCAATAACACAAGCTCGGATCATATCCTCCAAAATCTGAATAGTACGCTCGGACTGCCCGTCCGTCTGAGGATCAAATATTGTGCTCAACTCGACCCGTGTGCCCAACTCACGCTGAACTGCTCTCCAGAAATATGAGATAAACTGTGTACCTCGATCAAAAATGATAGACACGGGCACACCATAAAGACAAACAAACTCCCGGATATAGATCTCAACTAACCTTTCAGAAGAATAAGAGACCGCCACAGGAATGATATGCGCTGACTTGGTCAGCCTATCAACAATAATCCACACTGCATCGAACTTCCTCTAAGTATGTGGGAGTCCAAAAACAAAGTCCATAGTGATACGCTACCACTTCCACTCGGAAAGCTCAATCCTCTGAAACAAACCACCAGGTCTCTGGTGCTCGTACTTTATCTGCTGACAATTCAAACACCGAGCCATATACGCAACAATATCCTTCTTCATCCTCCTCCACCAATAGTGCTGCCGCAAATCCAAATACATCTTAGCGGCGCCCGGATGAATAGAGTACCGGGAACTATATGACTCCTCTAGAATCAACTCTCAAAGTATATCTATATTAGGCACACAAATACGACCCCGCATCTCCAAAACTTTATCATCTCCCACTGTGACCTGCTTAGTACCACCATGCTGCACCGTGTCCTTTAGGACACACAAATGGGGATCATCATACTGCCAATCTCGAATACGCTCCAATAATGAAGAACGAGCGACTGTGCAAGCTAACACACGGTTGGGTTAGAGACATCCAACCTAACGAACTGATTGGCCAAAGCCTAAACATCTAAAGCAAATGGCCTCTCGCCGACCGCAATATATGCAAGACTGCCCATACTGACTGACTTCCTACTCAAAGCATCGGCCACTACATTGGCCTTCCCTAGATGATATAAGATGGTGATATCATAGTCTTTCAGTAACTCTGATCCCACGCGCCTCCAAAGTCAATAACATTGATCCCACGCGCCTCCAAAGGAAAAAACTGATCCCACACGCCTCCAAATTCAATAACACAAGCTCGGATCATATCCTCTAAAATCTGAATAGTACGCTCGGAGTGCCCGTCCATCTGAGGATGAAATGTTGTGCTCAACTCTACCCGTGTGCCCAACTCACGCTGAACTGCTATCCAAAAATGTGAGGTAAACTACGTACCTTGATTAGAAATGATAGACACGGGCACACCATGAACACAAATAATCTCCCAGATATAGATCTCAACTAACCTCTCAGAAGAATAGGAGACTGCCACAGGAATGAAATGCACTGACTTGGTCAGCCTATCAGCAATAACCCACAGTGCATCAAACTTCCTCTGAGTCTGTGGGAGTCCAACAACAAAGTCCATAGTGATACGCTACCACTTCCACTCGGGAATCTCAATACTCTGAAATTAACCACCAGGTCTCTGGTGCTCGTACTTTACCTGCCGACAATTCAAACACCGAGCCACATAAGTAACAATATCCTTCTTCATCCTCCTCCACCAATAGTACTATCGCAAATCCTGATACATCTTAGCGGCGCCCGGATGAATAGAGTACCGGGAACTATATGCCTCCTCTAGAATCAACTCTCGAAGTCTATCTACATTAGGCACACAAATACGATCATGCATCCCCAAAACTCCATCATCTCCTACTATGATCCGCTTAGCACCACCATGTTGCACCGTGTCCTTTAGGACACACAAATGGGCATTATCATACTGCCGATCTCGAATACGCTCCACAAATGAAGAACGAGCGACTGTGCAAGCTAACACACAGCTGAGTTAGAGACATCCAACTTGACGAACTGATTGGGGAAAGCCTAAACATCGAAAGCAAGTGGCCTCTCGCTAATCGGAATATATGCAAGACTGCCCATACTGACTGACTTCCTACTCAAAGCATCGGCCACTACATTGGCCTTCCCTAGATGATATAAGATGGTGATATCATAGTCTTTCAGTAACCCTAACCACCTCCCCTGCCTCAAATTTAGCTTATTTTGCTTGAAAAAGTATTGCAAACTCTTGTGATCCGCGAACGCCTCACATGACACGCCATATAAATAGTGCCTCCAAATCTTCAGTGCGTGAACAATGGTTGCTAACACCAAATCATGAATTGGATAATTCTTCTTGTGAATCTTCAATTGTCACGAAGCATAAGCAATGACCTTGCCATCCTGCATCAACATCTCACCAAGTCCAATACGAGATGTGTCACAATAAACTGTATATGGCCTTGAACATGTGGGAAAAACTAACACTAGCACCGTAGTCAAAGCTGTCTTGAGCTTTTGAAAGCTCGCCTCACACTCGTCCAACCATCTGAACTGGGCACCCTTCTGGGTCAACCTAGTCATCGGGGATGTAATAGATTAGAACCCATCCATAATCCGACGGTAATAACCTGCCAAACCCAAGAAGCTCCGGATCTCTATAGCTAATGTGGGTCTATGCCAATCCTTGATTGCCTCAATCTTCTTCGGTTCTACCTGAATACCCTCTGTTGATGCAACATGATCCAAGAAAGAAACTAATCCCAACTAAAACTCGCACTTCAAAAACTTAGCATACAACTGACTATCTCTCAAAGTCTGAAGAACAACTTTCAGATGCTGCTCATGCTCCTCCCAGCTGTGGGAATAAATCAAAATATCATCAATGAAGACTATCACGAATGAATCCAAGTAAGGCTTGAACACTCGGTTCATCAGATCCATAAAAGATGCTGGGGCATTTGTCAACCCAAATGACATCACCAAAAACTCATAGTGCCCGTATCGAGTGCAGAAAGCTGTCTTAGGGACATTGGATGCCCTAATCCTCAACTGACGGTAGCCCAATCTCAAGTCAATCTTCAAAAATACCTTGGCACCCTGAAGCTGATCAAACAAATAATCGATCCTCAGCAATGGATACTTATTCTTGATTGTAACCTTGTTCAACTACTAGTAATCTATACACATCCTCATCGATCCATCCTTCTTCTTAACAAACAACACCTGCGTACCCCAAGGCGAGACACTAGGTCTAATAAAGCCCTTATCCAGCAAGTCTTGCAACTGCTCCTTCAATTCTTTCAACTTAGGCGAGGCCATACGATACGGAGGAATAGAAATGGGCTGAGTGCCCGGAGCCAAATCAATGCAGGAAAAACCTCAGGAGACTCACGAATAATAGGCACAAAATCCATAGAAGGAACCTCAGGACCAGAATCACGAACATATGCCAAATAGGCCAAACACCCCTTCTCGACCATACGCCGAGCCTTTATATATGAGATAACACTATAGGTAGAACGACCAGAAGTCCCTCTATACTCTAAACGAGGAAACCCCGGCAAGGCTAAGGTCACAGTCTTGGCATGATAGTCTAAGATAGCGTGGTAAGGTGATAACCAGTCCATCCCCAGTATGACATCAAAATCCACCATATCCAAAAGTAACAAATCAATACGAGTCTTAAGACCCCAAATCACAACTATTCATGAACGATGGACACGATCTACCACAGTAGAATCATCCACCGGTGTAGTCACACATACAGAAGCACTCAAGGAATTACTAGGCATGACCAGATATGGTGCAAAATAAGATGACACATATGAGTATGTAGATCCTGGATCAAATAGAACTGAAGCATCTCTACTACAAACCAGAACAGTACCTGCGATAACTGCATTGGAAGCCTCAGCCTCAAGCCTAGTTGGAAGAGCATAACATCGGTTCTGGGCCCCACCACCCTGAACTACATCTCTGGGACGACATGCTACTAGCTGGCCTCCACCTCTAGTGGCCTGACCTCCACCTCTAATACCTCTACCTCCACCTCTAGCACCTCTACCTCCACCCCTAGCTGGATGATCGGGCTGTGAAACATTCGGTGCCTGAACTATGGCACGGGAACCTTGCTGCTGAGAGCTGCTTGATGCTCGAGGGCAAAATCTAGTAATATGCCCCATATCGCCATAGGTATAACAAGCCCTCGGCTGCTGAAAATGCTGACCTGACGACCTGAATGACTACCCCAAAAACTCTAAAGCGGACGTGCACTAATAGGAGCTTGTGGTGCACTATAGGTATGCTGATCACGGTACTGCATATGAGAACCACGACACCTGAAGCACCGTGAGAAACCTGAAGTGTTGACTGAAAAGGTCTAGGAGGATGGCCTTTACCAAAAGAATCACTGCCTCCAGATGAGGCACCACTAAATCTGCCTGAATGACGAGGCCTCTTGTCAGACCCTAACCACCCTCCCCCCTGTGATAGAACCATCTCACCTCTCCTGGCCACATTGGATGCATCTTGAAAGGAAATCTCGCTCCCCGTCTCCTTAGCCATCTGAAGTGAAATATGCTGAACGAGTCCCTCAATGAACCTCCTCACTCTCTCTCTCTCAGTGGGAAGTATAAGAAGAGCATGACGGGCCAAATCAATAAACCTGGTCTCGTACTGAGTAACAGTTATAGAACCCTGTTGGAGATGCTCAAACTGCCTCCGATAGATCTCCCTCTGAGTGATACGATGAAACTTCTCCAGAAATAGCTGATAGAACTGATTCCAAGTCAAAGCCGGTGACCCATCTGGGCTAGCCAAATAATAATCCCTCCACCAAATATTGGCAGATCCGGACAAATAAAAAGTAGCAAAGTCTACACTATTGCTCTCCACTATCCACATGTTCAAAAGAACCTCATGACAGTTGTCTAAATAATCCTGGGGATCCTCAGAAGATGCACCGTTGAAAGTGGTAGTGAAGAGCTTGGTGAACCTGTCCAATATCCACAAGGCATCAACAGACATAGATGGCCCCTCTCTGGTCTGTGCCACATTACCAGGCTGGACTATCCCAATAGGCCGAGCGGCTGGAGTCTGAAACTGGGGAGCCATCTGCTCCGATGTGTGAGTAGCAGGAGTCTGGGCTCCTCTTCTAGCTTGAGAGACGACTGGTGCCATAGGAAGCAAGCCTGTCTGAGCGGCACTCTCCATAAGGCCCACTAGACGGACCAAAGCATCCTGAAGTACCGGGGTGGCGATAAACCCCTCTAGGACCTAAGCTGGCCCCAATAGAACTGACTGGG
This sequence comes from Nicotiana glauca, assembly GCA_026770625.1. NCBI lineage: Eukaryota > Viridiplantae > Streptophyta > Magnoliopsida > Solanales > Solanaceae > Nicotiana > Nicotiana glauca. The sequence goes on from MU766435.1 coordinate 136,305, forward strand.
ATGGAACCTCCTCGTCAAACTCAACCTGAGGCTCCGCCACTGGTGCTGCTGCTCGAGCTCTGGGATGAGCTCTACCTATACCTCGGCCCTAGCAGGGCCTCTGCCCCTTGCGGGAGCTACTACTGGGGGCTCAGGCTACTGGTCAGTTGATGAATCGACACGTGTTCTCATCATCTGTGAGAGAACAGAGTAGAAGTTCAACTAGCATTGATAAATCAAGTCGCACGACAGGAAAGAACAAATGTGAAGTTTTTCCACTACTGAAAAATTGGTCTATGGTAACGGTTGGAAAACCGTTCCAATAGACAGCAAAACCGTTTCCATAGGGATATTGGAACGGTTTATATTGGAACGGTTTATAGACCAGCTCATCAGTCGGCATACCCATAGGTCTACTGGAACGGTTCTTGCAACGGTTTGCATCGCCGTGACAATAGATAAGTCTATCGCAACGGTTTTCCCTTCCTCTGTTAGAATGATTATTTTTTTCAATTGGAACGGTTTAAAACCGTTACTGTATTGTTTATACAACTGTTTTTAACTGTTACCATATTATTTAAAGCAACACTTATCTAAGCTACTGCTACGGTTATATTGGATATAGCAACGGTTTCTTTAGGCTATAGTAACGGTTATATTTATTTTTGGAACAGTTTATGGGACCTATTGCAACGGTTTACATTATCTACTGGAACGTCATTTGTGTCCTATTGCAACGGTTCTGGTAGGCTATTGTATCAGTTCAGTTACAACCAAAATATAGCACCTGTTATAAATAAATATTTATAATATAATAAATTATGATAACACTAAAATTTAAATACATCATAAAATAAAATTATTAATAATATAAAATTATCCATAAAGTAAATGTTCTACCCCATGAGTGCATAAGTTTAGTACATTTCAAAAGAGTAAATAAGTTTCAAAAATATTGGTAACAAAAGATTCCTAGAACATTCATCTATAACAATACAAAATTCATTTCAAGTAAGGTCTAATTCTTCACCGTCTTCATCATCCATTTCTTGATCTACTCCACATACAAAAGAGGATAAATAAAGTTATTACGCTTCAACAGAATCCAGTCTAAGAATACTCAAGCATTTAACTATTTTTGTTCTTCTTTTATTAATCCAACTTATTCATCTCAATAAAATATACGCAACATTATAACAATCTGATATTATTACCAAAGACCAAGACTTTCAAACTATCAAGCTATGATGGCAAAGTAAAGAATAATTCATAAGAAGAATCACAAACATAATTACAAACCCTTGGATGAGGTGTATTAGAGGCATTTCATAACAAATGTTACAAAGAAAGTTCATTTACAGCACTTGGTCTTGACCAGATTTGTCTACTTAATGTCTAGTAAAGTTGCTTATTTATTGTGCCATAAGAAAAAAGTGGCTCATTTAAGTTCATGTCTTAGATGGAGTTACCTCGTATTAGGGTGGTGAAGTCTCTCTACTTTTGCAGTAGTTTCACTCATGCTCCTGGTTCAAGCCTATCCTAAAAATTTATGTTACATGCTTTTGGGATGAACACAGTTGTCTTATTCCCATAAAACAAAAATACAGATTCTTGTTTCTCTCCTATTTGCAATCTTGTTCTCTGAAGCATTCTGTTTCATTTTCAACTCTCTTTGGCTCATATTCCAATGTGTTATTGCTAGCATATCCATCAAAATATTAGAATATTTTCATTTTATTTTGTATCTTCAGAGTTGAGGGTATAATTACTAGTACCATTTAAGCAAATTGGTGCACTTTTGTTTTGTTTTTTGATATATATATATATATGTGTATGTGTGTGTGTGTGTGTGTGTGTTTTGATAGGTCAGAACTTCAATTCTCTAGTTGCTTTCGAATTCACTGAAACTCATATGACTAAAATGGGGTGTAATATTTAGGTTGGATACCACAGATGTGCATGTTGATGTACTCGGGTACTCAACTGAAAGCAAGAGGAATGCAACATGTTCTGGAGTGAGCACATAAGCTTTATCTTTAATAGTGAATGTAATATTTGGCATGGCTGAGATCATACTGGAGTCGATTAAAGATTCTCCAATTGGACTTGGTAATTTCTCACAAAGCTGTACAACACTAAAGCTTTAATATTAGGATGATGTGATGTACTACTTATTGGCTTCTAACAGCAGATTAAGTTGTGAAATTTACCTGATTCACATATTCTAGTACTCTCTCCTTTGTTTCCTTCTATTTGAGTTGGTTCTGCATCCAAACAACTGCCATCTCACAGGTAGTGCACAATGGTGCTTCACCAACAGAACTTCCTTCGGTTTCCCTTTCAACTATAGTTCTGATATTAGAGCTGCAAGGAATTTGGTTAAAAAATTAGTGAAAACACATTTGACATAGCAACAAAAATGTAATACTTGGTTCTCTCGTCGCCTAGAAACCAAGCCCTAGTATACCATCAAACTTTGCAATTATAAATGTAATACTTGGTTCTCTCGTCGCCTCAATAAACACCTAAAAAATTGATGTAGAATTGTCATCAATTGGAAAACCAGAAAGGGTCATATTATGATATGTTGAGAAACCAGTTGCCAAAAAAGAATTCACCTGATCTCTAACTACAAGATCACCAACTTGAACATTGTCTTGACTGAAATGGCCAGAGATTGATCCAGTCCCATAGCGGATTGAACAAGATTCCCCTGGATCATAACAAACAGCAAAATACAATCAGAACCATTAACGAAAAAGCCACATGATAGCTGGAACTGCAACTTGAATTAATTAAAATTCTTGGTAAATAATAAATATGAATAAAAAACAAAGCTTCTTAGTTACAAAGAAAAATGATGATCACCATTTCTTGCATATGTACTGGACTTGCCCGCCTTGTACTTGGAGTGGATCCAGCATGCAATCTGAAACCATTTCAAATTTATGAAAAAGATCTGATAAACTAGTGAAGGGATAAATAACTTAACGAAAAAGAGCACAACTTACAGATAAATAGCATCTTGATGATGGAACCCAAGACAAAAAAAGAACGATTATAGAATATAAAGCCCAAATTACAAAGGAAAAATTACTTGAAGTTGATTTCTCACTGATTGCCTTTTGGGTCGAAACTTTCTCACGATTTAAAATATTTTCTACACCCATAATCACTGCCTTTAAATTATTCCTCTGTTCTTCATATCCTTCGAGTGAAACAAATGGAGTTTGGGACTTTGGGGGTTTGGGAGTTATGGGTTAGCAATCGAGATTTGGGGGTTTTTAGTTAACAAATAGATTTGAGGATTTGGGAATTTAGGACCAAATGCAGATGAGATGAAAGTAAATCACTAGTAATGAGATTTGAGGAAGTTTTCTGGTGATTTGTGAATAAACCAAACACTGGGGATTTGGGACGGTGATTTGCGAATGAGGGATTTGGGATGGTGATTTGAGGAAGCTGAGATTAGGTTTGCTGGTGAATTGAGGAAGGTTAGAATTTAGGTTTGGAACGTTTGCTGCCAAGAATACGAGCTTGATGAGGAAGACGAGAGCATTATTGGAAGTGTCCAATAAATTTTAATTTAGTTATTATATTTACCAAAATAAAATAAATAAGAAATAAAAGGAAAAAAGGGGTTATATTGGCGGGTTTAGCAAAATTCAGGGGGAAAATGAGGAGGGAACAAAATACCCGTTCCTATATTACAAAATTTTCTAAACTGTTACTACAAATAGTCCTATTGGGATGGTTGACGAAACCGTTCCTATAGAGAAGACCTATGGTAACGATGAACTGTCAACGGGAACGGTTTAGTATCTAAAGTGTGCTGGTTTCATCCAAACTCTATTGTAACGGTTGTAACCGTTACCACACCTAATCTATTGCAACGGTTTTATAATCGTTGCCAAAACAACTGTTCCCATAGGCCTATTTTCCAGTAGTGTTTCTAACTCTGTAGCCTCTGGGGGATAAATACAGACGTCCATACCGATCCCTCAGACTCTACTAAGCTTGTCCGTGAATTGTAAGACTTAAGTAACCTAGAGCTCTAATACCAACTTGTCACGACTCGTATTATCCACCCTCGGGAGTCGTAATGGCGCCTACTAGTGAAAGCTAGGCAAGCCAATCGTTTGAATTATTTACCTTTTTTCCCATTTTGAATCCTTTAAAAATTAAGAACCAACATTTTATAAACAACATAATTTAATAAATGGAAGACTGAAATATAATATTTTAATAAAGATGGCAATACCAATCCATACATAAACTACCCAGAGCTGGTGTCATAATTCCACAGACGGTCTAAGAATACTACAAATAAGGGTCCGAAAAATAAATACAATGTTGTCTCTGAAATACATAAATGAAACAGGATGAAAGGATAGAAGGAGATGCCAAAGCCTGCGGACATCTGTAGGACTACCTCGAATCTCCAAATAGACTGAAGGTAGCAACCCAAAGCTAAGGTTCGTATGCTCCAGTACCAGGATCTGCACACAGTGCACATTGTAGTATCAGCACATCGACCCCATGTGCTGGTAAGTGCCTAGCCTAACCTCAGCGAAGTAGTAACGAGGCTAGGACCAGATTACCAAATAAACCTGTACAGTTAATCATATACAGCAGAAAATAAAGGCAAAACTTGCAATTTAAAAATAGGAAGGGGGAGTTATGCTGCGGGGGAACATCAAATAGCAACAGAAACCAACAATTAAATGTAAAGAATACCATAGCTCAAATATCAATGGAAATAAGGAAAATCAAAGACAAATGCATGGCATCACCCTTCGTGCTTTTACTCTCGTCCTCACCATAAAATCAATATAATTGGTACGACATCACCCTTCGTGCTTTTACCTCACATAATCATGGCACGGAATGATCCTTCGTACATTGTCACTCATATAAAGGCACAGAATTATACATCGTGTGGCACGACATCACCCTTCGTGCATTAACATTCTCTCACAAATATCATACACAGCATCACCCTTCGTGCTTTAACACTCTTCCTTACCCGAACAACAATCACAAAGCAATAAGTGCAAAGGAATCAATAAATCATAATAAAATCCCGGCAAGGGAACAATAGGGCAACAATCATATCCCGGCAAGGGAGACAACATCAAAACAATAACATCCCGGCAAGGGAGATAACATTAAAATGACAACATCCCAGCAAGGGAGACAATATCATAATCCTATTCTCTTTTTAACATTTACTTCATAACTCAATTCACAATTTGAGCCAATGCTCTATAATGTTCAATTGCCAATTATACTTTCACAAATAATTTCACAACTTGAGCCAACACTCTTCAGTGTTCAATACCAATATTACTTCCACAAGCCTTGCGCAACAATAGAAATCATCACATAAGGCATGAACAATAACAAACGGAGTCACATTAATCATAGTATAAGACTTATGGACATGCTTGACACCAACAGATAAATACTCGTCACCATGCCTATACGTCGTACTCAACAACTAACACATAGCAAATAGGACACAACTCCTAATCCCTCAAGCTAAGGTTAGACCAAACACTACCTCAATGCCATAAACACAATTCAAACCTCAACTACCGCTTTACCTCTTGATTCCACCACCAATTCGCTTGTATCTAGTCACAAGTTACTTGAATATATCAATAAATGCTAAATGAATCAATTCCAATGCATGAAAATAGATTTTCTAAAGTTTTTTCCAAAAAGTGAAAAATCGACCTCGGGCCCACAAGGTCAAAACCCGAGGTTCGAACCAAAACCCGATTACCCATTTACCCACGAACCCAAATATATAATTTATTTTGAAATCAAACCTCAAATCGAGGTCCAAATCTCAAAAATTTTAAAAATCAAAGTTCTACCCAAAACATCCAATTTTCCCCATGAAAACCCTTAATTTTAAGTTGAAATCATGTGAAAAGATGTTAAAGATTAATGAAAACGAGTTAGAAATGACTTACAACCGATTTGAAAGAGTACTTGTATTTGAAAAATCGCCGAAAGGTGTTTAGGTTTTTAAAAGGGTTGGAAAATGACAGAAAATGCGTCTATGTTATGATTTAGCAGGTTGCAGATGTCGCAATTGCGAACCCTTTAGAAGTCTGCTTTCTTCGCATTTGCGACCACCCAAAATTTCTGAGGGCTTCGCAATTGCGAGGTATACGTCACATTTGCGACTATCGCCCTCCGCATTTGCGATCAGATGGTCACATTTGCGATCAAGGCCTGCCTAGGCCTTCTTCGCATTTGCAAATTAGCGAAGCCTGCAAACCTGCCACATACTAGCAATTTACTATGTCCAAATTTCACTCCTTGTCCTATCCAAAACTCACCCGAGCCCTCGGGGCTCCAAACCCAACATGCACGCAAATCGAAAATATCATACGGATTTTGTTGTGCGATCAAATTTTAAAATAATATAAATAACTATGAATTTAACATCAAAATCAAAGAAAAATCTCATGAACTCTTAAATTCAAAATTTTAATAACCGAAGGTCTGATTCACGTCATTTCAAGTCCGTTTCTTACCAAATTTCACAGGCTCGACTTAAACACCATGTAAGACCTATACCGGGCTCCGAAACTAAAATACGGGCCCGATACCATCAAATTCAATTATATTCAAATTTCCGAAAACTCTAGAATTTTCAGTTAAACAATTTTTTTTCAAAATTCATTTCGCGGTCTTGGGACCTCGGAATTCGATTCCGGACATACGCCCAAGTCTCATATTTTCCTACGGACCCTCCGGGACCGTCAAATTACGGATCCGGATCTGTTTACTTGAAATGTTGACCGAAATCAACCTAAATTCGTTTTAAAAGCAAAATTCATCATTTTCACAGATTTTTACATAATGACTTTCCAGATACACGCTCGGACTGCGCACGCAAATTGAGGTAAGATAAAAAAGAGGTTTTAAGGCCTCAGAACACATAATTTAATTCTAAAATAAGTGATGACTTTGTGGGTCATCACATAGAGTGTATTAATAATGCTGAAATTAGTAATGTTGAGATTGATTATATTAAGATTAGTTATGATGGGATTATTTCTTATGTTTGATTTGGTGTATTAGGAAATTTTGTCTTTATATTACTTATCCATGTATTAAAAATTATAATATTGCTAATGCCAATGGAGGATTTACATGGTCATTCGTATGTGCTCAAACACCAATTATCTTTGACAAGATTTAGTAAATTTGCACAGGTAATTATAAAAATATTTTGATAAATATTGAGCGACCACCTATAGCTAAACTTCTTTTTCCTCCTCTTTTAGAATTATTACCAGGGAGCACCCGCCGGGTGCGGCTCTAGGTAATATGGGGCCTAAGGCAAAAATAAAAAGTGAGCCTTAAATTTTTTTAATTATTTTTTTACTTTGATAATTTATCGAAATAAAGAAGGTATAATCAGTTTAATTATTGCTAATATCAAACCAATTTGTTTAATCTCTTATTTGTTATTTTGCCAAAATTTATTAATTTATTTTTGAATTTTTTTTCAATCGAGGCAACTGATATAAAAATTATTAACCATAATTGAATTAACACTTTTTACCTGATTAGTTTGCCAATTAGAATATTATTCTACTTATATAGTTTCTCTTTGAGTTTTTAATTCTAATATATGTTGAAACAAATAATATTGTTGTAACTACTATGTTTCAAGAGTCATTCAGTGTTAAGGATGAATTTTAATAGTTACTTCTCAAAGTAGCTTGAAAAATGTCTACAAAGGCACTCAAGCATTAAATAAAGTGGTTCTAAACGAACATTGTAAGAAGATTGATTTAAGTTAGGACGAATTAAGACAGGAAATAACTAATAACTACAATGTAAGATGAGTAAAACTTTTAGCCGTAAGTATTTTAACTAAGTGAATTAAAAATTCTATCAATAATGCATAATTATTAAATCTTTATATATGATTTATAGATTTTGGAGCCATAAGTGTTTTGAGTGCCTAAGGCCGTTGCCTTAGTGGCCTTAGGCTCCAACCAGCCCCGACACCCACAACTTTAAAATCCTAAATCCGTCACTCGACCTAATATCATAGTTTTCTATGTAAAAGAATAATACTTAATATGAGTATTAATTATATACTATAAGTTAAAAAATATTACACAACATTAATAATATCAAAACTAATACATATACTATTTTTCCTAATATATCAACTAAACAACCCTCAAGTTTGGACCACCAACCGGCATAAACATGGTGTTGAATATTTTAAAGGAATTTTTACCTCCTATAGCAAATGTTAGCATCTTATTTATTTTAAATAAATACCATTTAAAAAAACTACATTCTATAGATACCTTTTAATGTTATAGCAAAATATTTAATTTTAGTTACCTCCTAACCCTGAGCCACTAAATACACTATTCAGTTACACTATTTTCTTTCTCTCTCTATTTTAATACGCTATTCAATAATGAACCAGACTCACACAAACTCTGCTTCACCGGCGTGGAATTAAGCAAATCATCATTACTTAGTAGGTCAAGAATGGCATCCTTGCCGCTTTTGGACTTGGCATTTCTTGAAGAAAAAGTAGATTCTAAAAAAGACGACGACATCCTTGTTTTCTGATTAGATTTAGAAGAACTTTTAGATCCATTATCACCTTTTGAATTTAGACCATCATTTTTTTCCTCCTCATCACACTCGGCAGCACTCCGGATTAGGACTGCTGGCGTAGCTGACTTTTAAAGTTGATTCACTAGTTTCAGGCCCCGCATCAACAACTTCTTTTTTCTTGCTCATTAGATACATCCTCAATGGACTACCAGCTTCCGGTGAATGGCGGATTTACCGCAAATTAGGGTTTGTTCTTGAACAAGGAAGACGGAGTTTGGGGCTGAGCAACTTGATTTTCTGTTAATATATTTCAATGCATTTTCATGTATTTCATTATATTCATTGTCTTTTTTTTTCATTGTAATTCAATGTATCTCGTTGAATTCCATGTATTTTATTATATTTAGTGTCATTTTTTCATTGTATTTCAATGTATCCCGCTGTATTTTATGTGTTTCATTGTATTTAGTGTCTCGCTATATGTCATGAATGTATTCATATATTTTTTTAATTAATATATTTATGTATTCAGATGCATTATATAATTTCTCTGAAGATTGTTATATTTTAGGTTATTTTTCGGTTGAGAATTTTTTTTATAACTGAAAATATAAAATTTGTATGTTATAATTGAGTTTGTTGAGTTATATTAGGAGTCTTTTATGTTAATTAATTTATTTTCCGTTTTAAAAATAATATAATCCCCTATTTCACGCCGTGAATAAAGTCGAATACAATAATCTGTCCAGTTGTAATCCCATATTTTACTCCATGAATGCAGTCGAATACACTCGAATACAATAATTAATTAACTGGACTTCCCTGATTCACGCCTATTTTTGCTACTATATTCATGAATACAATAGCTTAAATACATCAAATAAATCTTATAACCACAGAAAAAATATCTATAATCCGTAATATAACAAATAATATGCTAGTGCTTTATGAAAATTTCTCTATTTTAAACCCGAAAAAGAAAAATAGGCTGAATAATATGACCCGAACACGTGTAATGCAAATTGCTATGCTGCTCTCTCCGGCTCTCCCGTAGGAACTGACCGCTGCAGTTGCAGTTGGGAGTTTCAGCAGCTTCATCACTTGGAAGGTAAGTGCTTACTCAACTTTCCTATCTTCCAAATTTTACCAAGAAATAAGCTGAAATCAATTTTGCTGTAAATTAGGATACTGATACTACTATAGTCGTTTGATGTAGCTCATCAAATGTACTAGTGGGTAATCAGGGGCGGAGTTAGATCTTCCACTACGGTTCAGCCGAACCCGGTAGCTTTGGTCCAAATTTTATATTTGTCTTAAGAAAATTATTGAATATGTAAGACCAGAATCCAGAGCCTTTCAAATTCTGGCTCCGTTTCTGGGTAAACAATATTTCTAGAGTTGGAAATTTTGTTGATTACATTTGCCCTTTTGCTTTTAAGCTAATTTATATATTACTCTTTTCCCTTGATAGATAAATTTAGTCTCTGAATCTTCAAATTGTTGCTTTTGGTGTTGGCCTACAGGAAGTCCTTAAATATGGAGTGTAACCTGCTAATTAACTCAGTTGGGTCAACCAACTTATCTAGGTGACTTCTTCAACTTATCTGTCCCTCGAACTTAGGGTTCTTTTTGTGATTTGGAGATTTTATTTTATACTGCTATCTGATGCAATGTGGGATCTTGATATTTCTTCTCTGTCAATCTTTTTTGAGTTTAAATTCTATGTATTGACAGTCTAAAAAATATTTACACATACAGGTGATTAATAAGGTCATTCTCAGTGATAAGCCTGGTAAAAATAAAACTAACTTGTCATCACAGGTTATACTGACAACATAATATATTTTTACATTGTTAGTATTAGGGGTGGATTTAGGGGGATTGACGAAAAATTACACTGTGTGTATAAGGTAAAATCTGTTTTTTACCTTTATATATTAAGTTTTGAACCCCCTTAACACAACCCAAAAGTGTAGTTTAGTGGTCAAGGGGGTTCAAAACCTTCATAAGGTCACAGGTTCAATTCTCACTAGCTACAAAGAAATTTTTTTGAACCCCCTTCGTGGAGATCCTGCCTCCGCCACTGGTTAGTATGTGCTACTTAAATCCATCTTTTTGTGCTGATCAAACAATTTGGATCACTAAAATGCTGATATGTGGAATTTGGCTTTTATTGAAACTTTTAAGGTTCATGGTGGAATATATCAACGGAGTTCGAGGAAATATGGCTTCATACAATAGAAGAATTGGTTTTCATAGGATGCATAAATCATTTATAGTCCCTACTTGGAAATACAATATCCCAGGTACCTCTTGGAAAATATTTTGTGCCCCTGAAAAGTTGGAGCAGCAATTTTCAGTGGTAGTATCAAAGAAAATAGCAGAGGTTGGTGAGTCTGATCCTGAAGCTTCACCTGAAAAAGTTCCTACAAAACCTTTGAGTAGCGATGAGGTAAGCTTAGCAATGACACTGTTACAGACCTGTTATTAAAAACAAAAGCTTGTACAAAAAGCAAATCAAAATTTTCTTATTCCACCTCGTTGGACGTTGTATGGTTCTTCCTTTGTTGTTGCTGCAAGTATATAGAGCAGATTCTTACTATGTTGACTCTCTGCTATCTTAACAGTTGAAGTTACTGCTCGCCGATGCTGAAAGATTAAAGCTTCTCAAGAAATTGAGTGAAGCCAATCAATATAATCGGTTGCTTAAGCGAGAGGTACATATTTTGTTGGTTTCCAGTGCCATCTCGATTTTATTATGAGACTGATAATGTGGATGATTCTCCATTTGAGTGTCTTCCACCCATAATATTAGTGCTCTGTGAGATAAAAGTAAAACTTGCCTTTGTGAATCAGGAGAGAACAATAAATTTTGAAAATTTCATCCTCTTGTGAGTAATGAGTTGTAGGAGGAAAACAACCCAGGAGAGGAAAATATTTATGCATTCTGATGATTTCAAGAAGAAGAAAGAGCTTCTTGTATTTTTGTATGGATATTCACATCAAGAATACTCACATTTATACAATGAATCCTATGGCTAAACTAGGAAAAGAAATCAGTAATTGCTACAATCAAGCTACAGAATAAAATCTGCCTATAATTAGGCTAGAGAATAAAATCTAATCTAATCAAATTTTTCTACTAATTACACTAATCAACACTCCCCTCAAGTTGGTGCAAAGATGTCGCACATGCCCAACTTGCAAACCAAAGTGTGAAAAGTCTTTTTGCTGAGATCTTTTGTGAGCACATCCGCTAGCTGCTTTTCTGACGATACATGAAGCAAACTCAAGGTACCACCAACAATCTTTTCTTTAATGAAATGTCGATCAATTTCACCATGTTTTGTTCTATCATGTTGAACAAGATTATGAGCTAATACTAATTGTAGCCTTGTTGTCGCAATATAACAAAAGCTTCCTTGTCTCAGCCAATCTCATTTCCTCCATTAACTTTGTAGCCAAATCAGTTCACAAACACCCTGACCATTGCTCTATATTCTGTTTCTGCACTGGATTTGGCAACTACATTTTGTTTCTTGCTTCTCCAAGTAACTACATTCCCTCCCACGAGTGTACAATAACCAGATGTAGATCTTCTGTCATCTAGAGATCCAGCCCAATTCGCATCTGTAAAGGCTTCTATATGGAGGTGACCATGTTTGGAGAAAAGTAGACCCTTTCCTGGTGCAGACATAAGATACTGCTGTGAAATACAACTTGCATATGAGGATCTCGTGGATCGTGCATGAACTGACTCACCAAGCTAGTTGAATAGGCTATATCTGGCCTAGTGTGAGAGAGATAAATAAGTTTTCCAACCAACCTCTGATATCACTCCTTATCAATTGACTTTCCTACCCCAGTTTGTAACTTGTGATTGCTTTCAATGGGAGATTCTGCTGCTTTGCAACTTGTCATGCCAGTTTCTTTCAAGAGATCTAGGATGAATTACCTTTGAGAAATAAAGATTCCTCTTTTTGATCTATCAACCTCAATTCCCAATAAGTATTGCAACTTCCCTAGATCTTTGATCTGGAATTACTGGGCTAACAGCTTCTTCAATCGGGCCATCTCTTCATTGTCATTCCGTGTTATTACTATGTCATCAACATAAACTATGAGAAGAGTGAGTTTACTCTTTTGGTATTTCATGAAGAGGGTATGATCGACATTACTTTGTTGGTAATCGAAAGAGATTATTGCTTTGCAGAATATGTCAAACCAAGCTCTTGAGATTGCTTCAATAAGTACAAGGCTTTTTTCAGTCTGCACACTTTTCCTTGACTTTGTTTAGTGTCAAATCCAGGAGGAATCTCCATATACACCTCTTCTTCTAAGTTGCCATGTAGAAATGCATTCTTCACATCAAACTGTTATAAGTCCCAATCAAGACTAACTGCCCAAGACAAAAGAATTCTAATAGTGTTCATTTTTGCAACAGGGGCAAATGTCTCCTGATAATCCACTCCATAAGTTTGAATGAACCCCTTACCCACCAGTCTTGCTTTGTATCTTTCAATCGAACCATAAACTTTGTGCTTCAGAGTAAAGACCCATTTGCAGCCAACCAATTTCTTATTTAGTGGTGAAGTGACTAGATCCCAAGTCTCATTCTTCGATAAGGCCTTCATTTCTTCAATCATAGCTTGCTTCCATTTAGAATCTGCAAAAGCTTCCCTCCAATTCTGGGGAATAGACATAGAAAAAATAGACAAGGCAAAAGCTCTATAGGAAGGAGATAAGGAACCATAGGAGACAAAGTTAGATAAGGGATGTGTACATCTAACTCACTAGGAAATGCAGATAACTCACCAGTGGAAGAGGTTTCAACAGCAGAAGAGGGTTAAGCTTCAACAGATTGCATGATGACTTCTTCAACTCTTTTTTTCTTGAATAAGTTATCTAATCAGATTTATCCAAACACCCAATAGTCTCCCCCTGAATTCTTTCTTCAATTTCGCATTCTCCTGTCTTAGTGGCTTCAACAATGGGAATCATTTTAACCATGGGAATCATCTCTTCATCCTTATAGCACTCCCCCTAGAGTGGTGTTGGTGTTTTATTGTAATAGGGCTCAGATTCTCGAAAGGTAATATCCATTCTGACGAAGGATCTCCTAGAAGGAGGATGATAGCATTTATACCCTTTCTGTGTTGGAGAATGCCCAATAAAGACACATTTAATAGCTCTAGGATCAAGTTTTCCCGAACTCCTAGTGTGAACAAAGCAAACACAGCCAATTGCCTTCGGAGGAACAATATAATCATTCTTACTCTTCAAAGCTTCCAAAGGACTCTGAAAATTGAGGCTTTTAAGTGGCATTCTATTGATAAGATAGGTAGCTACTAGAATGACATCCCCTAGTAAGGTTTTGGTAAATTCATAGTAAACATTGGAAATCATGCCACTTCTAGCAAATGCCTATTTTTTTTTTTCAGCAACCCCATTTTGTGCACTAGTATAAGGACAACTAGTTTGATGGATTATCCCAAAAGACTCCAAATAAGCACCAAAATCTTTACCCGTATATTTTGTGCCATTGTCAGTTCGCAAGATTTTTATCTTAACCTCAAATTGGGTACAAATCATCTTATGAAAAGACTGAAAAGACTTCATTTTTCGCCTTTAACAAATATACCCAAGTCATCGTAGTGCAACACTCTATAAAAGTAACAAAACATCGACTACTAGACAAGGAAACTGTTTGAGTGGGACCCCATACATCAGAGTGAATAGTCGAAAAAGGGATAGTACTTCTATTATCACTTAAAGGATAAGAGTTTCTAATGTGCTTGGCATATTCACAAGCATAACAAGACAAAGATTCAAACTCAGTTCTAGAAAACAAACTAGGATATAATTTCTTTAGAACAAAAAAGGATGGGTGCCCCAACCGTCTATGCCACTGTATTATTTCTTGGTTGACGTTCTTATTTCCTCCAAAAAAGGCTTGACCAAAGGCTCGAGTTCCATCAATCCAATATAAGTCATCATGCAATCTACCACTACCAATCCTCTTCCTTGTTTGAAGATCCTGAAACACACAATAATCAGGGAAGAACTCGACACTACATTTTAGTTGTTTGGTGATGACGCTAACAGATAACAAGTTAACAGGAAACTCAGGTACATGAAGAACGGATGACAATGTAATATCAGGTGTACAGATAACAGAACCTGTTCCAGAGACAGGAGTTAGAGAGCCATTGGCTATTCTGATACAGTCCCCTTTGGGACTAGGAGAGTAGTTTTGGAAGCCTTTAGAGGAGTCTGTCATGTATCTATTCGCACCAGAATCAATAATCCAAGAATTAAGATGGACATTAAAGGCAATACCTAACTGCATATAATTGGAAGTCCCAACATTAGAAATGTCAAGTTTGTTCACGAGACGGCGAAGGTGCTGAACTTCCTCCGAAGACAAAGTTTCCCCTGAAGCATTTTCTCTGAATTTTCAACATTTTCTGCAACATTAGCTTGACCCCTTGATAGACCGACATGCTTGCCTCCACAACCTCTAGTTGGTACAGTTTCCAGCATGGCTCTTTTGTATGTCTTGACTTTCCACAGTATTCACAGTATAAGTGATCTTTATCAGAAGTGAACACCTTTATTTGCTCATGAGACACAATTAACCCAGACTTCTCGGTTGGTGCGGAATAAAGCATGACTCCTCGTCGGCCTCTTCCTTCGTCAAGAGAAGAAAAAAGAACTTTACCAAGAACTTGAACCCTGATCTGATCGTACTCCAGGTTCAAACTGGCCAAAAAATCATATATCCTTTCTTTTCAACAAATTTTTTTAAAGAGAACTGCATCATTGGTAAACTTCGCTTGGAGATCCTGATAGTAGTCAATTTCCTGCCATAACCCAGGTACTCGGAATAGTAGTCAGTGATAGTCAACTCACCTTGCTTAGTGGCGTGAATCTTATTTCGAATTTCAAAGACCTGAGCGTTATTTTCCTTACGAGATTAATTGCGCTTAGTGGAATTCCAGATCTTTTCAGCAGTATCAAGCAATAAGTACTGTTTAGAAATTTCGGGGGTGCATAGTATTAAAAAGCCATGTCATAACTAGTGAATTATCTGAATCCCACTAACTGTAGCTATCATCAGTCACAACAGGTGCTTTCTTTTCTCCCGTAATATGACTAAGCAACTTTCTGGACTTAATAAAAAGCAAACAAGATCTTGACCAAGTAAGATATGTACCAGCCCCATCCAATTTAACTGCGCTAACTTGTGAAACAGAATTAACCATTTGTGAAAGCGAATTATTTTTTGATTTGGTGTCCCCCATTATTTCTTAAGTAGTAGTCCAGAAGCCAAACCTGAACTCCCAGGATGAGAGAAAAAACAGCAAGCTTCGCTGAAAAAAAGGAACTGAGAGGCTGAAACCCTACCTCCGGTGATAGAAAAAAAATTTTGCAACTAGGTTAGGGTCGAAATGTGCTGGCGACCTGAAAGGAGCAAAAAAATTCCAGAAAAAGTCGTCGGAAAGCTGTCTACTCGCCGGCACGTGAGATTCACGCGTGCCGGAGTCAGAACTGTTGGTGGTGCGTGGAGTGGTTTTTCTTGGAGCTGCTTACTGGGTTTTGTCGCCATCGCCTGAGGAAGCTTGTAGTGGTGTTAGTTTTTCCACACTACTAGTATATAATAACTTCAATGCATACAGCGACCAGGGAGGAAAAACTCGACCTCTTTCAAAGAACTGGAACCTTATAATGCTGTTGAAGGAGGAAACTCACCTCAAAATTGCAAGAGAGGCTCTGATACCATGATGATTTCAAGAAGAAGAAAAAGCTTCTTGTATTTTTGTATATATATTCACATCAAGAGTACTAACATTTATACAATGAATCCTATGGCTAAACTATGAAAAGAAATCAGTAATTGCTACAGAATAAAATCTGCCTATAATTAGGCTAGAGAATAAAATCTAATCTAATCAAATCTTTCTACTAATTACACTAATCAACACATTCCCTTTAGACTTCCAAATCCATCTCACATGAAAAGGAATAAGAGGGAAACAGTTTCATATTGATGTTAATTCTTGTCTAGTCCTCATAAGGCATATGCGGTATTTCAAGTGGTTTCACCAAGTACATTCTATTCCATTTTGGCTTGTTAGATTAGAGGAGTAGCCTACCTCTTATTTGCAAGTTTTTGATTGAAAGCCTTAGTTACTTAGAATAAGATGAAAATATAGTTAGCCTCTTAGTTCTGCAGAAGTACAGTCTTAATGAGATCTGTTTCTTAGATTCCTTGATACAACAGGTGGGTTAAACTCATAGATTTGGTTTTTTAAAGTTAATGGTTAAGGCTGCCGAAAAATGATGGAATCAAATGCTTTGCGGGGAACCTCTATTTCTTTTCCTTCTTATGCTTAATGTGCTATATGGGATTACACTGTGTATGTTGTTGTTGTTACTTAATGTGCTATATCACTGCAGTTGCAAGTTAAGGAGGATTTGCTGGTTAATTTCAAAAGCGAACTTGCAGTCATCGAACTTGAGATTCAGGTTTGCTTCTGCAATGACTGGTGTTATTGTAATTTTATTGCATCAGATCTAGTTGTACCTTGTTAGTATTTGGTGCATTTGCATAAATGTTATAACAAACCTATGGTCCCTTGCAAAGGTGAGGATTTGTGCGGTAATAAACTAGCATTTGATTTATGCTAACTGAAATTTCCACACTTTGAAGATGACAAACAAGAAAAGAAAAGCTAAATGGTTGATAATCTAATATTTGTGTGGGACTTCAACTCTAGCAACCAGCATTAGCAGCTTACAGAGTATAAAGATAGAATATATTTCAATTGACTTGCAGGCTTTGGTTAGATTGGCCGAAGAAATTGCTAAATCTGATATCCCAGTTGGTTCAAGAAAAATTAAGGGGAGATATATCCAGTCACACCTGTTTTCACGTTTGGGAGGTATTATTACCTAACTATATGCTTTCTTAACCTGAATTCCAGACTCTTTCAATGCCAGCTAGTGTCAACATTGTTAGATTTTAGATAAATGTTTCTCGATGAGTTTAAGCTGACATTTCCATGATTGCCATCTTGATAATTTCTGTTCTGAAGCCATACAAAAAAAATTGAAGGTGCAAATAAAGGACGTGGAAGCTGCACAAGCCAAAGAGGTTCCTTTATCCTGGGTTGGGGTAGCAGAGGTGAGTTCTTGAGAAAGTTGCTTCTGTATCTGCTAACCAATTCGAAACTGTGGAATTCCTTGCTTTTTGTCTAGGTTTTTATGCATTTGGGGGCTGATACCTAGACAACTAAAAGCTGTACACTTAGAATAGATATGTGACCCTCTACTAGCTTTTCATTGTGAAAATTGAAAACTTTGAAGCTGTTCAGTTAGTTCTTGTGTAACTATCTCGGTTGGGCCTTTTTAGATTTTACTGGAAAGAGTAATATATCATTTCCTCCCGGTTTTTCTTGGATTGCGCCATGTCTGTGCTTTTTTCTTTCCTTTCGAAGAAGGTAAGTTAACTCATCTGTTATTAATATGTTTTTTTTTTATCTTAACCTGAAACAGATATCATGTTTCCA